>ML835878.1:0-47743 GCA_009831015.1 Picea engelmannii | reverse complement strand
GCTGAATGAATGTTATCTCTACAATGATACCAGGGAGGGTGTCTATACTCCGTTTTCCCTCTTGAAAGCAAACTGTCTAATCTATAGTTAATTATTCTATCTACTTGCATTAAATTTAAGTAAATGCCTCATCTACCTAAGGAAGAGAGCTTATCCGCTCAAGGTCCGTTACATATACAAAGTGCGCTTCATCACATCAGATATTAATTTTTGGCGCAGTCAAGTTCAATGTTCCCAAAATTTGAATGCTGGCACTCTCCAGCTGTTCCTTTGCCCCCACGCGCTGGCTCGCTTGATTTAGTGAGTGATGCTCCTGCATCATTTTGCCTTTATATGCTTGTTTTCCTTTCGAGTAACCTTCATCATTTATCGTTTTCTTATGAGGACATTTGTTATAAAAATGACCAATATCATCACAATTAAAACAAATTAAAGGAATCTTACCTCTATATCTATCATTGGTTCCCTTGTTCAGTCTTTTGATGAAGTTGGCCACTTCTTCATCATCTTCTGAGACATCATTGTTGTTGCTATGTTCTTCTTGTTGCTTTTCCTTTTGCTTTGATCTTTTGGATTATTTGAAAGATGCTTCTTTTACATCTAGATTTTCTTGTTCAGATCTCATTTTATATGATGTGAAGATTCCATGCAGTTCATCCATGCTTACTGAGTTTAGATCTGATCTTTCTTCTAGTGCTGATATCTTAGGGTCAAATCTCATAGAAAGAGATCTTAGTACATTTTGAACAATTACAGATTCTTCGATTTCTTCTCCCAATCCTATGATTGCATTCACTATTTCATTGACTTGTAAGAAGCAGGCTGCAATATTCTCATCTTCCTTCATCTTTAGTTGTTCGAACTGACCTCTGTAAGCTTGTCCCAAATATTTTGAAGCTTGTCCCAAATCTCTTTAGCGGATTTACAATGTGCAACTTTGGTGAATATCATTTCACTGAGACCATTTAGAAGTGAATTTGTGGCTTTGGAATTATTCTGACCGAGTTTCACTGCTTTGTCATTTGTTGGTGGAACTGTTGGTGTTGTATAGCCATCTACAATTGATTGCCAAATTTCAAATCCATGGGCCTGTATATATGTCTTCATCGTTATGCTCCAAAAATCATACTCATGTCCATCAAACTGTGGTATTCCATTTTTATACAAGTTGTTGCTCTCCATGATCTACCTTTCAGTGGTTAAACTGATTTATGAAGGAACCTGGCTCTAAAACCAATTGTTGGATTATTGAGAGGGGGAGTGAATCAGTAATAGAGAAATTATAATCCTTTTTAAACCAAATAATCCAAGTGTTATATCAATGTAGAATTATCATCCAATAATGAGCAATGTACAAATGAACAATAATACACATACACAGTAGACCAGTGTTTTATGTGGAAACCCAAAGAGGGAAAAAACCACAGAATGTGTTTTCTCATATGTCTTGAAGAATTACATTCATTGGAAGCACCAACTTCCTTTGTTTTCCAGCTGCAACGGGAAGGAGGCTCCAACCCCCTAGTTTCTCAGGCTTTAGCCTGAGGGAAGCTCCAACTCCACAATTCTCTGAATACAACCAGAAGGAGGCTACAACCTCCTATGTTCTCTGACTACAACCAGAAGGTGGCTACAACCACCTGCCATTGCCCCGTCCAACCGCCCTAAAGTAGAAGTAGAATGATGGAACCATTGTCACACTATCACTCTGAGATATACCACTGTAAACCTTTCCCAATAAACTTGAACCATGCATCAACCATGTAAATGTGTTGAACCTACACAGAATATATCTAGATAAACAATGATACACACATTTGCAGAGAGAATTGGAAAAAGAATAAGAAGGAGAGAAAGAATGGAAAGAATTTTCATTAACCATTGTGAATAATGAATAATTTACACATTATATACTATGTATAACTCAATGAGTTCGACTTGAGGTGAACCAAGTCACCATAGTGTTGGTCTAGAGTGATCTAGACACACACCAATAGAGATGGGAGTGAACTTCCACCTATTCTAGTCTCTTAGGCAGTTATAGGAGTGAACTACCACCTAGTTGAGTTAACTAGTCAACTAGTCTTCAGTTAATTGACTAAACAGAAAGTAGTGAGGAGTTAAATCAAGGAATCAAGGCTAATGCGCCACTTTGGTGATGATACCAAGGCAAGGTCTAATTAGCATGGTGATGATCCCAATGTTGCATGGTGATGATCCTAATGCAACATCTAAACTCAACTCAACTAGTCAAACCGAAGTGTGAACTGAAAGGGAATATTCTCCAGGTGGAATATTCTCTCCTAAAATATAGGAGACTGGATAATGACTAATTATGACTAATGAACAAAAAAAAATCCTAGGAGTGTGTGAAGTAACTCCAACACCCCCTCTGAACATCACTATGGTGAAAATAAAGATTGGGTCCCGGCAATAAGGCCATGTTAGGTACCCAAGTACCAAAGATACAATGAAAATAAAGTGAGGAAAGAGGGAAAACCTCATGGGAAAAACCCCCCCTCAAGGTACAATGTATGTAAAAAAAGAGAACTACAGTTGCTAGGCAATTGTGTCCTTCACTCCAAGATGACCTCGCAGAGAATGGAATTTCTTCTCAGTGAAGGTCTTGGTGAAAATGGTTGTCGTCTGTTCTGCTGAAGGACAAAACTGTAAGTCGATGATCCCCTCGTGTACTAAGTCCCAGATGTAGTGCATGTGGATCTCGATGTGCTTCATCCACTGCCTATAAACTAGATCTCTGCAGAACTTTAGAGTGCTCTGGTTGTCACACCAGATGATGATCGACCGATGAAACTGAATGCCCAACTCAGTGAGAAAATGTTGTAGCCACATAGCCTGAATGGTTATGTTAACTACCCCTCTGTACTCTGCCTCAACTGAAGATAGAGAAATGGCATCTTGTTTCTTACTCGACCAACAGATAGGCTCAGAACCAAGACTAAGTGAGTAACCAGATGTGGACTTGCGATCAATGTTATCGCCAGCCCAGTCAAAATCAGTAAACCCAATGAGATCTAATGTAGAGTCTTCTGCATAATGAATCCCAAAGGTGATGGTGCCTTGTACGTATCGAAGGATACGCTTTGCATCTTTCCAATGTTGCTCATGCGGCTCCTGCATGAACCTGGAAACTATGCCAACTACATATGAGAGGTCTGGTCTGGAGTTTGTGAGATACAACAAGCTCCCCACTAGATGTATTTACAGTGTGTTGTCAACCAATGGAGTCTCCCCACCATCCTCAAGTTTGAATCTTGATAGGAAAGGAGTTGGAGCATACTTGCAGTCTGTCATGTGAAATCTCTCAAGGAGATCTCGTGCATACTTGGCTTGAGATAGTTTGATGCCTGATGCATCCTGACTGATCTCAAGTCCAAGGAAGAAGTGTAGCGGACCCATGTCCATCATAAAAAACCTATCATGAAGAATCCTCTTGACTGTATCTATCGCTGAAATCGAGCAACCGGTGATCAGCACATCATCGACATACAAAACTAAAAGTAGAAGTGAATCAGCCGTCCTAAGCATGTATACATTCGGGTCTGATTTACAACGTATAAATTTCTGTGACAACAGATAGGAATCCATCTTGGCATACCATGCCCTCGGAGCCTACTTGAGGCCATAAAGTGACTTCTTCAGTCGACAAACCAAAGATGAGTCCTGCATAAATCCCTGGGGTTGCTCCATGTAGATCTCCTCAGAGAGATCACCGTGAAGAAATGCATTCTTCACGTCCATCTAATGGACTTCCCATCCCTTGGCTGTCGCAATGGCAAGTGCCAATCGTATGGAATCCATCTTCGCTATTGGAGCGAAGGTCTCATCATAGTCAATACCATGAACCTACTGAAAGCCTTTGGCGACAATCCTGGCTTTGTATCTATTGATCTGTCCATCCGCTACGCTCTTGGTCCTATAGACCCATCTGCATATGACAAGTTTCCTCCCAGAAGGAAGGGGAACTAGATCCCAAGTCTGGTTCTCGAGGAGGGAGTTGTACTCCTCCTGCATGGCGGATTCCCAAAAGGGATTTCCAGCAGCCTCGTCATAAGAATGTGGATCTGAAGACTAAACCAAGAAAATATGCATGGAAGGTAATGGTTCAGTGGCAATGAGTGCAATAGGAGGCTCCTCGAAATCATATCAAGTCCTCCTAGTATCGGATGGATCACCAACGAGATCCCCTGCATCCTAAAGAGTAGTTTGTGCCCACTTGGGCCTCTGCTCTGGCTCTGCAACTACATCTGGATGCTCTGACTCTACATCTGATTGTACTGACTCTCAATCTGAATCATCTGAGTCCTCTAAATTAGAACTCTCGTCTAAAGAAGAGTTAGCATGTGCATGCTCATCATCTCGGACAGGTGGAAGAGTGAAGGTGTCTGTATGCGACTGTTGAGGTACATGCGAGACACTTTCCTCAAATTGGACACTACACTCAATGATGAGACGGTCCGAGGAAATATCAATAAGACGATATCCCTTCACGTCATTGGGGTATCCAAAAGAAATGCACTTAATTCTTTGTGGATCAAGTGCCTTCCTCTTTTCAGAGGGAATCTGAGCCCATGCACATGAACCAAAAATGTGAAAGTGGGCCACTTCTGGTTTGAGGTCGCTCCAAGCCTCGTAGGGGGTCTTATCCTTGACAGATATATGAGGAGATTTGTTTTGGATGTATGTTGCACAGTTAAGTACTTCGGCCCATAGTCTATGTGGTAGTGACTTTGCATGCAACATTCAAGATGCCATCTCCTTTAGAGATCTGTTTTTCTGCTCGGCAACTCCGTTTTTATGTGGAGTGTAGGGAACTGTATGTTGCAACTGAATCCCTGCCTCATGGAAAAGATTAGGAATCTCATGATTTACATACTCTCCCCGATTATCAGTTCATAGGACTTTGATCTTCTTTTCGGACTGTGTCTCAACCAAAGCTTTGAAATCTTTGAGGTGTTGAAATACCTCAGATTTTTGCCTAAGAAAGTAGATCCAAGTAAAACATGAGAAATCATCAACAAAAATGAGAACAAACCTCTCCTTGTTGATCGATGGATGTGGAAAAGGACCCATGAGGTCACTGTGGATCAGATATAAAGGTGCGGAAGCTCGTTGAGACTTTCCTTTGATGAATTTCTATTGACGATGTTTTTCGAGAACACATCCCTCACATACTCCCTTGGATAAATGGATGTCTGGTAGACCATCAACTAATATGTTCTTGCTAAGTTGTTGCATGTATCTAAAATTCAAATGTCCAAACCTTTCGTGCCATATCCTACTACTTTCATCAGCATGAGTAAGCAATAAAGAAGAATTAGGTTCAATGAATTTAGAAAATGTATACAATCTAGACTGATGATTTACCTCACCGGTAGCAACCCTAGAGTTGGTTTGCATGTCGTATATTTCCATGGAATTTTGTGTGAATACGAATTTCTTTCCGGTGCCATAATTCGTCATCTGATACATGGAGAGAAGGTTGACAGAAAGCTTGGGAACATGTAACATGTTCTCGAAGCTTCCGTTGGTGAGTTCAATCCTTCCTTTGCCGGTGACTTCGACAGAAGAGTTGTCCCCCATCAGAATCGGAGGACCTTTGCATACATCCAAAGAAGAATAAACTGCTTCTGAGGTAGCCATGTGATGTGATGCTCCTGAATCTATGATCCAAGCATCGGGAGAGGAGTTGATGGCAATCAACGCATGGCTAGAATTGCCTTTCTTGGAATTTGGATCTTCTGTCTTCTGCAATAGTCCATAAATTCCCTTGAAGTGAACTCTTCTCCATTATCAGATCTCAAACATTTGATTTTTGAATCCATTTCATTTTCAACCATTTCCTTGTAGACCTTGAAGTTTTCAAAATCTTCTGACTTATTCCTGAGAAATAAAACTGCAGTCATTCTTTTATAATCATCAATTAATAACATAAATTTTTTCTCACCTTTTAAACCCTTTGTTGTAGTTGGTCCAACTAGATAAGTATGCACAATTTCCAGTGGTCTTGTCGTTGAATACTCTTTTGATTTAAACCTGGTCTTTGTTTTCTTTCCTTGTTGACAATGCTTGCATAAAGTGTTGGTTGGTTTCGTAATTAGGGGCATTTCTCTAACTGCTTCATTTTTGTTTACTTTGACGTGGTTATCAAAATGTATGTGACCATTCTTTCGTGCCATAAACAACTTTCATCTCCCTTTCCTAGACAACACTTTTCATTTCCAATTTCACTTAGTACATATATGTTGCTTGAAGTTCTTGCAATCAATTTTCCTGAACCTTCTTTTCTTATGTCACACTTTTGTGAATTGAAAGTAACTTTATGACCTTGGTCACACATTTGACTCACACTTAGAATATTATGTTTCATATCTTCTTCTAGTAGAACATTTTTTACCTTGGTATTCTTTTTTCCAATTATGACTGTGCCTTTTCCAATTATTTTAGTTGAATCATCATTTCCGAAGGAGACTGGTCCATCTCTTTCCTTTCTTAATGTAAGAAACTTGTCTTTATCACATGTCATGTGTTTTGAAGAGCCATTGTTAACATAAAAACCGCGTTTCTTCTTCTTATCTTGTAGAGCGAGTGTGCATTCTTCATTGCTATACTGATTCTTCTTTCTTATCCATGTTCTCTTAAGAGGTTATTGTCTGTGATTATTGTTGTTTTGTTGTGGTTCTCTAGGAGGAAGTGTCATTTTGCAATCTTTGACCATGTGTCCAAAGTTGTTGCACTTGTAGTATTCCACTTCAGTGCTCAATGATTCAAACCTATTGTAACTTCTTCTCTGTGTTTCACTAGGCCTTCTTGGATAACCCTTTTGTGTATGAATTTCAAAGTTGTTTATGTTCCTGCTATTAGCTCTGCAATTCATAACTTTATGTCCAAAATTATTACATGCATAACATAAATCAAAAAAGATAGTTTGATACCTGGGAGTTAAAAATATTCTGAAAGGAATTGCTCTTTTGAATCCTTCTTCTTCTTGAGGCCTATCTATCGGTTGTTGATTCTGAAATCTGAATCTTCTCGGTGGAGGAGTGTCCCTGTAATCTTCCTTGTAGATCTTCCCATCCCCTTTGATTGTTTCTGCATAGCTTTTTGGATATGTTTCTTGTTCTGTTGTTTTGGAGCTCTATCCCTTTTCTTTCTAATTGTATCCAAGTATGGACTTGTCATGATGAGGTTTTCTACTGTTGATAATGTCATCCAAAACTTTTGAGTTGTTCTTCATATTCTTCTTTTGAAGATCCTTTCTTAATGTGACAATCTCTGCTTCCAAATTTCCAATGATCCTATCTCTTTATTCTAGTTGTTCTTTGAGTTCTTCTTCAATTCTTTCATCTTCTTCTATTTGAACCTTCATATTTGTGATCATTTATTCTAGTTCCTAAGTGTCTTCTTTCTTGCCTAGTTTTGCTTGTAGCTTCTTATTTTTCTTCTTCTATCTTCTTATAACTTCTATGGCACACAAAAATTCTTCTCGGTAGTCAACTTCTGCCTCTTCATATTCTTCTTCGACCTCTTCATATTCTTCTTCGGTGTCTTCTTTGTCAGAGTATTATACTACCATGAATAGAACTCTTTATGTCTCACTATCACTGACTTCATCTTCATCTGATGAGGAGATGTATTCTTTGGTGTATAAGATTTTTTTGAAAGCTTTCTTTGTGCTTATTTTGCCTTTGTATGTTTTTTTGCTATTTGAGTAATATTCATCATTCCTCTTGTTTTTCTTATGAGGAAATTTGTTAGCAAAATGACCAATACCATCACAATTAAAACAAACCAATGGAAACTTACCTGTATATATGTCGTTGGTTCCCTTTTTCAATATTCTGACAAAGTTGGTCATTTCTTCATCATCTTCTGAGATGTCATTATTGTTGCTATGTTCTTTTTCTTTTTGCTTTCCCTTTTTATTTGGCCTTTTGGATGCTTTGAAAGATGCTTCTTTTATATCTGGATTTAACTGTTCAGTTCTCATTTCATATGCTGTGAATATTCCATGTAGTTCGTCCATGATTATTGAGTCTAGATCTTCTCTTTCTTCTAGTGTTGATATTTTAGGATCCAATCTCATAGGAATAGATATTAGTACCTTTTGAACAATTACAGATTCTTTAATTTCTTCTCCCAATCCTATGATTACATTTATTGTTTCATCAACTTGTAAGAAGTAAGCTGCAATATTCTCATCTTCCATCATCTTTAGTTGTTCGAACTGACCTCTGTAAGTTTGGAGATTTGTTGCTTTGACTTTTGAATCTCCTTCATAAATATTTTGGATCTTGTCCCAAATATATTTAGCGGATTTACAATGTATAACTTTGGTGTATACTAATTCACAAAGACCATTCAAAAGTGCATTTGTGGCTTTGGAATTATTTTGGCCGAGTTTCATTCCTCTTTCATTTGTCGATGGAATTGTTGGTTCTTTGTATCCATCCACAATTGATTTCGAAATTTCAAATCCCTGTGCCTGTATATATGTTTTCATCCTTCTTCTCCAAAATGCATACTTTTGCCCATCAAATTCTGGCATTCCATTTTTATACATGTTGTTGCTCTCCATGATCTACCTTTCAATGGTTAAACTAATTTCTGAAGGAACTTGCTCTAATACCAATTGTTGGATAATTGAGAGGGGGGGTGAATAAAAAATAGACAAATTTAAACATTTTCAACCATATAATGCAAGTGTTATATCAGTGTAGCATTATCATCCAATAATTGCAAAGTAAATAAACAATGAACAAATGAACAATCGTACACATACACAGTACACCAGTGTTTTTACGTGGAAACCCAAAGCGGGAGAAAACCACAGATTTTTTTTCTTATATGTCTTGAATAATTACATTCATTAGAAGCACCAACTTCCTTTCTTTTCCAGCTACAACTGGAAGGAGGCTCCAACCCCCTAGTTTTTCAGGCTACAAATTTTTCTACTGCGATTTTTCTGTCGTGATTTTTCTGCCGCACTTTTTCTACTGCAATTTTCCTTCCGCGATTTTTTTGTCACACTTTTTCTGCCACGATTTTCCTGTCGCACTTTTTTTTTCCGAACTTTTCCTGCCGCACTTTTTCTGCTGCAATTTTTCTCTATCAATAACACCTTCCCAAATAACCTTTCACAAAAATAGATATTCAATGATATTCAAGTGTGATTAAATGAGAGATCCTTGCCTCTTATTTATACTTTCATGTAGTATCCCACTTTCCTTATTTTAGGGAGTTCTCAATTAACTTTATTATTTAAATAATTTCTTTTGAAACCACTTTGACGTTTTAGGGCTTCTAGATGACTCATGAGGTTTCTCCAACTTCACATGGCCATAAATCTCTAACAGTGAGGAATTATGTGACATTCCACATACCATAGGAAATGGCATGACATGTACTATCCTTTTAGAATAGTCTTACCTACAAATATATCAAAACTCATACCATTATCCATCAAACAAACTTGGGTCCATTACCCAAACCTTTGTGCTACCAGAATTCACTACCAAACTTTCTTCAAGGGTTGACATCAATGGAAACTAACCCAATTAATCAACATAATTCCCTAGAATATAGGCAACTAAGTTTCCAACTCACAGTCAGTCACCAGGCGGATACAGTCGACAGTCGGGCAGATCGCAATGAGCAGGATAACAAGTTTGAAACATATCGATGGTATAGAGAGAAAGTGGTCTGGAAGACAACAAAGGATCTCGAACAGATTCGAGGTCCACGAAGCTCCGTAGGAAAATACAGTCAGTATTAATCCCAAGACAGATCCTCAATATGTGTTTTCCACTACGTTCAGTCCGGCTTTGGAGGCGTTATCTTCGTTGCCTTTCCTCACGTGACCTCATGTTTATCCCCTGTGTTAGAGGGGGGTCCCGGATAACTTTTATGACACTGGACTTAAACACTCCCTAACTCAAACTCCAATGTTTTTTTAACGACCTTGAATAGTTTCCTCTCAAACCTAATTCAAGGCCTTGACCCTAAACTAGTTGATTGACCCTACAAACATAAAAAGTCTAGTTTATTTTAGATTAGGCGTTCGTTTTAGTGGCTTGATTTACTCATGGGATATGGTGGTGAAACTAGTAATGTTATAAGAGACAAAAAAGAGGATAAAATACAAAACTTGAAAGAAAAATTACTTCTAATTCAAAAGCAAAGTTTTATAACTAACTCTTTGTAACCAACTTTTCTTTAACTAACTTTTTTAAGATCTTGTAAAGAAAACCTAAAACGTACTTTATCTTGACTACAAGCTACTTATGTTTCAAGAAATCAATAAAGAACTTAAAAAAACAGACTCTTTTTCCTTTTTAGCAAATAACCAACTCTAACTACTTTACCAAACTAAAAGGAAAATCTTTCCTTTTTTTGAAAATGCTTTAAAGAGAAAAACTAAAATAAATCTTTTTTCTTTTTTCAAAGCAAGTAAAAGGGGTAAAAATAAGACTAAAACAAGTCTGAAACATATATTTATCCCACTGGGGATCGCAGGGAATCACTCAAGAAACCAAGAAGGTAGATTTACAATTCAAAAGCTTGCTCAAAACCCTTTTGAAAGTAAACACAAGAAAATCAAGAAGACAAGTAAACTGAACTCTAAAACCAGGCTATGGCTATAAACAAAGACTCTAGATTGATCCAAGAAAACCCTGAGAAGTGTAAACTTCAATTAGGAAAGAGGGAAACTCCCTCTTTTTCAAAAAATTTCTTGAAACAGAGACGTGAGTTGTTTCATCAGCAGCCTGTGTATGCACATGGGTTGTTTACTAAGTAGGGAGTGTATGTACGTGGGCTGACTGAAGACAGGGCGTGTACACCTCTGTATCTTTCCAAAAAAGAAAATATCAGGCAGTCTTACAAGGCAAGGACAGTTGGTATAGCACTTGAAGGTGACTAGAATCCCTTAACAGACTCATAAAACTTGACAGAAACTTGAAAGGAAAACAATCAATCAAACAACCCAAAATCCCCTAAAAAACCCTAGAGGTCTCCCTAGTATGGTTGCTAGTTCTGCTAGCAGGAAAAGGCCCCTTTAACTACACCAGGGTTCATAATGTAGGCAGATCGATTAATCGTCTAAAAGCTAATTAATTATCTATACTACCCCAAACATACCAAAAATGATATAAAGAAAGCAAAGAAAAAGGATATTGGGTAACTACACCTCTAATCCCACGTCTGGTGATGACCTCCTCGCACTTGGAAGTTCCACTGACTGCACGCCTTCTCCCAGTGATGAACTGCATCCAAATATTGACAAACAAAGAACTACAAGCATTTTATTCCATACATAAGTTAGGGTTAGATGTTAGAATGTCAAGCCTAAATCAATAAAAGTATTCAAGACACCATCATTTGGGACAGGAAAATGTAATTCTTTTATTCATAACACAAAGATTATACCTTTACAATCTAAGTCGACGACCATTCCGTGAACCTGGTCTGGGCTCCTCTTCACCATGCTCCAAGTGCACCTTGTATGAACTTCTCCTCTCAACCTTATGATCTCTTCTATGGAAGTGAATGGGTTAAATGGAGGAACAAGGGGATAATCAGGGAATGTTGAGGCAATTTCTCACAAAAGGTAGCAATATCTTGGGCAAGGAGAGGAAGTGAAATCGGGAAGAGTTTCACTATTCTTATTCTTAGATGTGAAATGAAACCCCAACACCTCCTTTTATATGAAAAAAGGATGGTTATTTAGTTGGGTGATGGGCTATAGCAGGTGGATTAGTTGGGAAACTACCAATAGCCCATCAATTTCAACGAGTTCCTTGCAACGTTTTATTTTTTGCAACTTTTGCAAGTATACACAGGTTGTAATGGTGCAGCATGCGTATGTACGCGAGTTGTAGTGGTGCAGCAAGCGTATGTACACAAGCAATAATGGTGCAGAGTGCATACATCTTATAAAAATTGGATTTTTAAGAAGAGTTTCTCAATAGTGCTTTGGAAACAAATGCAAGTAAGAGGGCCAAGGACATGTGTGCATGTGTAGATAAATTTAGGGCTATAACACTTGGTGACTCGTTCCCCATCCCTCAAGAACTTAGGATAAATAATTATCCATAAATTACACTTTTTTGGAAATATTAATAAAATATTCCCTAGGACTTTAGTCCCCCTACTTTTTCCTTTTTTCGGTGGAGTTAGCCCCCCGTCTATTTTCATTTGATCTGTCTATGCACAGAAATGTGATAATATTAATAACTTGAGTGTGATTACTTTTACATAGATAGGCACACTGGCCTATTTCTGTCTCGGATCACCAGCCTCATAATCACACAGGCTCTCCAACCTTAAATACATATACATCTATATATATAGATATATATAACTCAGCTCGATGTGAACTTCCAGGTAATCCCCATGGACTTACTCAAGTTCATGCAACACTCTGAAATGTGTGCACCCTTCCTTTGATGTGAAATTTGTTGGGCCTTGGGTTTGGATTAAGAAAGAAAGCAAAGAAAAAGGAAGAGAAAAGATGGAATGCGAACTGCGTGAAAGGCACATTGACTGAGATCATGTCGAAGTGGTTAAAGAAGAAGAAACAAAGGAGCGAAGTAAGGAAAAACAATTCATTGGATGAGAAGATAGAGGAGAAAATATCAGCAAGTAAGATGGATCTTGGACGACTCAGTAAGAGGAAAAATCCACCAATAGATGCTTTGGATTACTTCACAGGAAAGATGGAAAGATAGGTTGGCAAAGCCTGGAAAACACAGGTCAAATAGGACCTAGGGTTTTAGACACCTAGGGTTTTGGATCTAGGGTTCTGACACCTAGAATTTTTCATGTAATGTATAAATAAAGGTCCAGAGGACCTGGGATGGGTTTGTTCAGAGATGGATTTTCATTCTGAGGTCGGTGTGGGTTGTTGTTGTTGTGATTGTTATTGTTGATAGAGTGATTATTGCTAGGAGAGAGAGAAGTGTTGACTATGATATCCTTCTGGTATTGTAAGATCTTTAGTTGGGTGCGAATATCAACCCTGCAGTTGGGTGCGCAGGGAGGGGAGAGGAAGAGAGAGAGAAGAAGAGAGAGATCTACAAGCTAACAGTGTAGATAGAACTGTATGTTTTATATAATATCAAGAAACACAGTTCTGTGGACGTAGCCCTAGGGAGAGGGTGAACCACATATATCTTGTTGTTCTTTGGGATTGATGTTGTGTTCATTTGCCTTTTGATATTCTGTTATTGCATCATTGTGTTAGATCTGAGATATAATTGTGTGAAGTGGGTTTAAGTTGGTAAATGATATCTAGATGTTGTGTTGCTATTGTTTTGGATCCACATTGCATTTCCTATGGTTGTAGACACCTGTGTCCTGCAACCCCCTATTGCTACTTCATGTGAGACTGCATATGCCTCGCAGGTGTTGCCGAAAGAGCCAGTAGTTAGGGCTTGTTGGTGCGTTGTTAGAGTTAAACCATGGGTTTGCCCTTGTGCCAACAAATGGTTCCGTTGTCGGCACTGAGATCGTTTTGAGGGAATGTCAAGGTGGTTTCCATCGAAGATAGAGATTCAAAAGTAGATAGAAGAAAAAGAAAAGGACTCTGCAGAAGCCCAGAACAAGAACCCTAATCTTAGTACTGAAGACTGGTTGGGAAAGTATATCTTTACCAATATACATGAGATTTTCTTTGGAGGAATTCATAAGGAGCTATATGAGTGGTTAGACAGATTAGCAGATACCCAGTTTGAGATCAAATCTAGACCGCATGTGGTTTGGACGTCGACGTTGATCAAGAAGGTCAAGAGATTTGATAACATCGTGTCAAGAGAAGTAGATCACTGGTTTGATAGTACCATTGGAGGGTACATTACCGAGTTTTCTATTGACAAAGTAGAGTCATATAGCCAAGTAGAGAGATATTTATTTAAGGGACCTAGAGGAAAAATTTTACACATTTGAAGTTGAAGATCAAGATGTTATTGCATGAGAAGAATATCTTGAAGATACAGTAGTGGGTTAGATTGAAAAGCTAATGTTCAAGAATTCAGACAATGACAGTGACACAGAGATTGGACATACGCGCAGTGGGAGAACCTTCAAAGAAGTTCCTTTGGTGAACTTGTTTGAGAATAATCACGAACCATTAGCATAGGAAGAAGAGTTCTACAGTGGAGAAGAAGAGTTATTGAACGAGGAACATTCAGAATCCTCTCGGGTAGAGGAAGGGAAGACTAAAAAACCTCACCGAGAAGAATCACAAACTTCAGGAACTACGCCGACTACCGAAGTAAGTACTATTAATCCTCATGTTGTTTTAGCAACATTAAGTAACCATATTAGTAAGAGTTATCAGATCACCCAGAGTATTGTTACAAGCAGTTCAGTACATACTCAGTCAGGAAACCTAGGAAGATCTATGGCAGATGAGATGAGGTTACCAACCTTTAGGGGAGATGGATCTGAAGATCTTGATCAACACCGATTTCTATGCAAATCTATATGGAGTATTAATAATGTCACTAACGAAGCTATTAAGAGAGCTCAGTTTAGTACTACTCTAAGAGACCGCGCACTGAGATAGTACATGAAATTCATCCAAGGAGTTGCACAATCGAAACCACTGAATGTCATTAAGACTGCGTTTATTCCCAAATTCAAGAAACCCAAGTCGAAATCACAATGCATTATAGAGCTGAAAGAAATCAAGAAGAAA
The DNA here is from genome assembly GCA_009831015.1 of Picea engelmannii. Classification (NCBI taxonomy): domain Eukaryota; kingdom Viridiplantae; phylum Streptophyta; class Pinopsida; order Pinales; family Pinaceae; genus Picea; species Picea engelmannii. The sequence continues at coordinate 33,024 of ML835878.1, read as the reverse complement.
GTAGTTGAACATGTTTGGGAGTTTGATCAGAGGTTTAAGACCTTAACATGCCAGTTGATTTTTCAGATCACAGACGAGAAGAATAAGGAATGGTTCATTTCTTCCCTTCTACCACACATCAGAGTCCCTCTGATGCAGCAGAAGATTGCTTCGCAGGCTGAGGCATTGGAGATCGCCATGAAACTAGAATCAGCCCCTATGGGAGAATCCATCTCAAGTATGAGTCAAATTTTGAGTCAGCTAACTAGCTTATCTCTACAGGTCGAAGATATGAAGAAAGACAAGGGAAAAGATAAAAGAGAAGACATTTGATGTATCATATGCAAGTCATAAGGTCATGATAATGAGCATTGCCCCCTATTCCATGAATACTTGGCCTCTAAATCTCTTAGCCCTCTTAAGCAGGTTACTCTACCCTAGTGCGAGGTATGTAGAAATAGACATCGCCCTGGTGAATGTTATTACATGCAAAAATATGTTCAGACACCTACAAACCTTTAATGCACATTCTGTATATCTGTCGGGCATGATGAGAAGGACTGTAGGGCTTATGATCTCTTGCATGAAAGGTCGAGAGATATATATAGGATTCAAGGAGAGATGCGGCAAGAGGGAAATACTACACAGTTTAATTCCCCAGGAAGAGGAAACTTCAACCCTCATGGTGGATTCAGAGGAATAGGACGAGGAGGAGGCATGGGTCGAGGTCGAGGTCGGATCATTTGTTATAACTTCACACAACCAGGACACTTGGCAAGGGACGTTCAGAACCCTTGTACCACTTGCAGTTACTGCAACTCATTTGAACATGTCATAGAAGATTGTCCTGCGTTGTTAGCCAAACTTCAGGAGAGACGAGGAGGAAACCAACAAGTACAACTAATCTCAGCAGAACCTCACGGAGTGGATCCCATATTTGTTGTTATCACTAGAGGAGGCACTGCTACAGGAGATGACAGAGTGACCCTGGGGAAGACTACAGAGGAATCAAAGGACAGAAGAGTTGCAGAGAAGACACAAGAGTTTGAACCAAGGAAGGAGAAATAGACATTTGAAGAGGCAAGAAAATAATTTGGAAAAGATAATGCTTCTTCATCAAAGACACAACCAGAAGTGAGAGAATGCGGGATGCCTCTAACATTTGATCAGTCTGCTTTGCCCAGAGAAGGAAAAGAGGTAAGCAAGATTATGGAATTCTTATGTACTTGCATTAATTTGATAAAGGATGAAAGAGTTGTACAAGAGCTACAAAATTTGATCAGAAAATATGAGCTAGGAAAGGTAGATCCCTTACTGAGTAGAGAAGTACATCAAGTATCTAAAAAGAGAAGGACAAATAAGGAACTACACTTGAATGCTCAGATTGGAGATTATAATATAGATTATGTGGTCCTCGACTTAGGGTCGGAAGTCAATGTCATGACGAAGCAGACCTGGGCACTGATGGGAAAACCTAAGCTAATTTATTCCCCTATCAGGCTTAGGATGGCTAATCAGCAGGCAGTAATCCCCTTTGGAAGACTAGATCATGTCCCTATGGAAAACGATGGGGTCAGAACGTTTTTAGACTTCGAAGTAATTGAGATAGTTGATGATAGTTGTCTTTATCCCATGCTCTTTGGAATTGATTGGGCTTTCAATAATTATATTGTTGTTGACTTAAAGAAAAGAAGAATGGCATTTGAAGGTGATGGCCTTAGGGTCATTGCACCTCTGGATCCTGATGAAGGTTGCAGATACACGGATCCCATCAGAGAAGAAGACCACACATATGAGCTAGAGAATATATATAAATTGACAGCAAGACAGGAGGATTACATTAATCCTACAACATATGGGAATTTAAGCTAGCGAAGTGACAATGCATGTTCATCATATTCGAAAGAAGAACTAGAGAACTAGCAGAACAAAATGTATGAAGCTTATGCGCGGAGATGTGCTAGATTGACCGGGGAAGTTCATTGGATCGACACAACAGTCATTAATTTTCCCACATTTGATGGTTTAAATCATTTAGAAACTTTCTTACTAGAATTTGAAGAAATTGTACCAGTACAAAAGAGATTGTTGGCACTGGATGAGGCCTTGAAAGAAACACCAGCAAGATGGTGTGGAACACGCAAGAAGAACATCGCGGACTGGGTGAGATGTCACACTTTGATGACAGTACGATTCTCAGATCAGGTAGAAGGGTGTGAATTTAGATACACGGGTCAAAGTTGTCTAAAAGACCATGTGAGAAGTTGTGAGGAAGCCTGGAGAAACATTCCTCAAGAGCAGTGGGTGCATAAATCCATTAACACCCTGGACACGATGCCTATCAATTGGTATCTTCAAGCGGAACTGCGCCTCACCACTGCAGATTGGCAAGGTATGACTCAGAACTTTGTAGCTACATTTTTATTTGAAAATCAGCACCCTATGGTAGATCAAGATTTACAGGTTGTGAGACAAAAAGTATTTAAGGAGGCACCTAACCTCCCTTCGGAGCAAGAAGAGGATGAATGGTGCACCTCTTCAGAAATTGCAAGGATGTTAAAATATCAATGTTGATGAAGACGATGATCCTAGGAATGTGAACATCACAGAAACAGAAGGATAGAGAGACATAGAAGGACCAGGAGTTGAACTACCTTTTATTGGACAACCAATTAAAATCAAGTAAGCCAATATTGGGACAGAGCAAGCACCTAAGATGGCCAACGTTGGAGATTACTGGGATGATGCCACTATCGATAAGATCACAGAATTACTGCATTAATATCAGGACTTGTTTCCAACCAAGTTCACTGACATGAAGGGAATTAAAAGGCCCATGGGAGAAATGAAGATTCCCTTGAAACCAGATGCAAGGCCGGTCAAACAAAGACCCTATAGATTGAATCCCAAATATAAGCAAAAAGTAAAGATTGAATTAGATAGAATTTTGGAAGCAGGAATCATAGAACATGTTGAAGAGTCAGAATGGATTATCCCTATGGTGGTTCAAGACAAGAAAACAGCAGAGATCGGAATCTATGTAGACTTGAGGAAATTGAATGATTCTTGTTTACATGATCCATTCCCTACACCGTTTATTGATTAAGTTTTAGATAACGTGGGAGGACAAGAAGTTTACTCCTTCACCGATGGATTTTTAGGTTATCACTAGATCAAGATTGTCAGGGAAGATTTCCATAAGACCACATTTGCAACAGAATGAGGATCCTACCAGTACACAGTGATGCCTTTTGGATTGAAGAATGCACCAGCCATATTTTCTAGGGTGGTGGTCGAAGCATTCAAGAAGTTTTTACATAAATTTATGGAAGCATATTTTGATGATTGGACTGTTTTTTGCTTGTTGCAAAATCAAATTGAATGTTTAAGACTAATGTTGGATAAGTGCAGGCAATGTCATATTTCCCTAAACCTGGATAAATGCATCTTCTTTTCACCCTTTGAAGTGTTTCTAGGCCATATTGTGTGTAAGCAGGGGTTGTTGGTAGACCCATCCAAGATTAACATTATTGTTGATCTACCCCCTCCTAATTCAGTTAGATAGTTGCGCACTGCACTGGGACATACTGGATATTACAAGAAGTTCATTAAGGGATATGCATAAATTACAGAACCTATGGAGAATATTTTGAAGAAATATTGTCAGTTTCACTGGACAGAAGAATGCCAGTAGAGCTTCGACACACTGAAAAAGAAAATGATCACTGCGCCTATTCTGGTTTTCCCATATTGGAGTAAGGAATTCCATGTGCATGTCGATGCATCCTCTATTGCATTAGGAGCAGTTCTAGCACAACCAAGAGCGGGATATATTGACCATTTTTTATCCTTTTCTAGCAGGAAGCTCTCAACAACTGAGATAAATTACACTACCACTAAGAGAGAAGGTTTAGCCATGGTGTATGCGTTGCAAAAGTTTCGTCACTACTTGTAGGGAGGACACTTTAAGATGTTCATTGATCACTCTGTGTTGAAATACCTAGTCAACAAGCGAGTGTTGGGGGAAAGAATATGTAGATGGCTACTGCTATTCTAGGAATATGATTTTGAAATTGTCCATATTAGAACATGGAGAGGAACCTACTAGTTTGGAGGATACACTACCATATGCATAGTTGTTGGCCATCAGGAAGGTTGATTATCACTTCACCGAGACAGTTCAGTTCTTGTCAATATGAATGGAACCTCACGAATATACATTCATTCAGAAGAAACAACTGGTAGTTTGTGTTGTAGATTTTTCACTTATACTTGGACAACTATATAAGATGGGACCTGATGAGATCTTGAGGAGACGTGTGATGGAGGCAGAAAGACCACTAATTCTAGCAGAAGCACATGAAGGCATCGCAGGAGGACACTATGTAGGAAAAGAAACAATGCAAAAGGTTATTAGAGATGGCCTCTGGTGGCCCACTTTACACAGAGATGCTAAAGAATACTACGGAGCCTGCGATGTATGCCAAAGAGTTGGGAAACCTTCCAGAAGGGATGAGATTCCTTTATCACCCCATCTAAACTTACAGGAATTTGAGAAATGGGCCATTGATTTCATGGGACCTATCAACCCACCAGGAAAGCGCACAGGAGCTCGATACATCATCACTGCGACAAAGTATTTGACCAGATGGGCATAAGCAAGAGTAGTCAAGGACTGTAGTGCAACTATAGCTGCACGATTCATATTTGATGATATCATGACCAGGTTTGGATGTCTGAATATTCGTATGAGTGACCAAGGTACACATTTTATTAATAATACTATCGAAGCCTTGACTCTAGAATTTGAATTTCATCACCATAAGATCACTCCATACCACCCTCAAGCGAATGGTACAATTGAATCTTTCAATAATATATTGGAGACAACACTGACGAATATTTGCAGTGTGAACAAAGATGACTGGGATTTGAGAGTACCAGCAATGTTATGGGCCTATAGAACTACTTGAAAGATGTTGATAATGCAGACTCCATTTATGTTGGTTTATGGTCTAGAAGCAGTAGTACCTATGGAATATTTAGTTCCTAGCCTGAGAATTGCAGCATTCATAGATATGGATGACACTGGCGTTGTTCAAGAAAGGATTGCACAGTTGGTAGAGCTAGAGGAAGACAAATTTATTGCAGGATTCCATTAGCAGGTACAAAAGGAACGAGAGAAGGCTTACCATGACAGACACATCAAGAAGAAAGCCTTTAAGTAAGGAGATATGATATTGGTTTATGACAGCAAGTTCATGAAGCATCCAGGGAAGTTCAGGACACATTGGTTGGGGCCATATGAGGTGGCCTATGTTACAGAAGGAGGAGTTTCACAGTTGAAGACTTTGAATGGAGAATGGAAGGAAGGTTTGATGAATGGGATCTAGTTGAAATTGTACTATGACAACCAGTTGCCTCGCAACTCTTGGTAGAAACAGAAGATGAAGGGTCTAGGTACCAGGTGCAGTTGAAACTGGGTACCAGACACAGAAAAGACAGTCTGCACACAGTGGGGAGGAACTGAGCAGAAAGCATAGGCTGCGCTGTGTAGTTTGAAGTCGAAGTAAAACAGAAGATTCATATCTACAGTGCCTCAAGATGAGTCACAAGTGAGTGTTGGGGGCATGTTGGGCCTTGGGTTTGGAATAAGAAAGAAAGTGAATAAAAAGGAAGAGAAAAGACGGAATGTGAATTGCCCAGAAGGCACATTGACTGAGATCAAGTTGAAGTGATTAAAGAAGCAGAAAAGAAGGAGCGAAGTAAGGAAAAACAAGTTGTTGGACAAGAAGATAAAGGAGAACAGATCAACAAGTAAGATGGATCGTGGATGACTCAGCAAGAGGAAAAATCCACCAATAGATGCTTTGGAGTAATTCACGGGAAAGATGGAAATACAGGTTGGCGAAGCCCGGAAAATGTGGGTCAAAGAGGATCTAGGGTTTTAGACACCTAGGGTTTTGGATTTAGGGTTCCAACACCTAGACTTTGTCATGTAATGTATAAATAAAGGTCTAGAGGACATGGGATGGGTTTGTTCAAAGTTGGATGTTCATTCTGAGGTCGGTGTGGGATGTTGTTGTTGTGATTGTTATTTTTGATAGAGTGGTTATTGTTGGGAGAGAGAGAAGTGTTGAGTGTGAGAGCCTTCAGGTATTGTAATATCTTCAGCTGGGTGCAAAGATCAACCATGCAGCTGGGTGCGCAGGAAGGGGAGAGGAAGAGAGAGATCTGCAAGCTAAGAGTGCAGATAGAACTGTATGTTTTATATAGTATCAAGAAACACACTTCTGTGGACGTAGCCCTAGGGAGAGGGAGAACCACATATATCTTGTTGTTCTGTGGGATTGATGTTGTGTTCTTTTTCCTTCTAATATTATGTTATTGCATCATTGTGTTAGATCTAAGATATAACTGTGAGAAGTGGGTTTAAGTTGGTAAATGATATGTGTGTGTGTGTGTGTGTGTGTGTGTGTGTGTGTGTGTGTGTGTGTGTGTGTGTTCTATTTCTATTGTTTTGGATCCACTTTGCATTTCCTCTGGTTGTAGACACTTGTTTCCTGCAACCCCCTATTTCTACTTCGAGTGAGACTGCATCTGCTTTGTAGGTGTTTCCGAAAGGGCCAGTAGTTAGGTCTTGTTGGTGCACTATTAGAGATGAACCCTGGGTCTTACCTTGTGCCAACACAATCCACACACACTTTCTTAGGTATGTGTAACACTCTGAAATGTGTGCACCCTTTCTTTGATAAAAATTCTCGTGCACAACTCAGGTGTGCGCAAAACCAAAACTTGGTGCCAATGACTCACCATCATTTATATTTATAATTGGTACCAATGACTCACTAGCCTTTATGTACAATTACAATTGGTTCAGATTATGGACATTACATTCCCCTCCCCCTTATTTATGCAGTATCCTCAGTGCATCATATACACATGTACATACAAAATTTCAAAAATCTTCAAAAATATTTGGATACTATACCCGCATAGAATCCCCGCGCTCCCAAGTTGCATCCTCACATTCGTACCAGGTCCAATGGACCTATACCATATCCATGGCTTGATTCCATAGCTGTTTGATTTTCTGATCCAATATGTAAACCGGTTGCACTCGAAAATTGCCTTTTAGCTCCAGCTAAATCGCATTCTAATCAATAATATGATTAGCATCAAGTATGTACTTTTTAAGAAATTATACATGGAAAACATTATGAATACACAAGGATTCCAGAAATGAAAGCATATATGCAAGAAGACCAATCCTCTTTAGTATTTCAAATGGCCGATAATAGCACGTTTCCAACTTAGAACAATTTTCCAACTTCAGGGAACTGCGTCTTGCTCTTACTTTCAAGGACACATGGTCACCCACTTTATAATCTCTATGGGTTCTTCCTTTATCTACGTATCTTTTATTCCTATATTGGTAACCCTTTAAATTATGTCTTATATTTAACATCTTCTCTTTCATTTATCTGAGTAGATCTAGCCCAACCACTGTGTGGTCTACTGGGTTGTCCCAACTCACTGGAAAAATTGTGACCATACTTGGTGGTGAGTGGGTTTTCCATCTGTGCAAAAGGGTATAGTTGGTCATGTAGTTTCTCAACACTCCATATTTTCAACTTGAGGGCCTTGAGACATGATATCTTTAGTTACCCACAAAATGGGGATAAAAATGTAAAGCTTGATTGTCAGGTAGGAAGTCATGGGTTATAAATGGACAACTCACGACCAGTCACTCTGGTACCCAAAGGCAGAGCGCAACTATTTACAAAATTCGGTAGAAAATGCCCATATCTAGCTCAGGTCTGATAGATCTGAGAGACATGATCCCTTGGTGAGTGATGAAGAAGATGAAAGACTACATAACAAGTTTTAGAAGTGAAAAGAACAAGCGGTAATCCAAAACTAAGGAAGAATCAAAGATCCTTCCCTATTTGAGTCGCCAGTTCTGTTGCAAATAAATACCCCTTTCGGAAAAGTGAGCACTCCCTTAGTTCTGCTCGTGATCTAAGATAGACTACAGGATAGACCACTACAAATTTTTCTCTAGATCTTATCAGATTTATTCCTATTCAAGCTAGAAGATAGAATGACATGCATTTTGTCCAACAATTGTCCTTAAGTATCCTGACTGATACAAATCTAGAGATCTAGCTCCAACTCCTACAATCTTCTTCCTACACACAAGAAGACAAAAAATACCAATCCTCAAACCTATTCAAGCATTAAGAAATTCAAATCCAATCTAGATATAATCTAATCTACTCAAGGAAAAGATAGATCTATCATCTATGATTGAGTACACCATGCATATCTATATTCATAAATGGATAAAATGTACATCAATCATGAAATTACCTTGAGTCGTGAACAGAATTCTCCTTGGCCCTTAGTCCAGCTCCTCCTTAACCCTCACTCAAGCAAGGTTGACCTGATGTGAAGAAAAAACCATGTAGAATATCTCCTCTGAAATTTTTGTAGCATAAGTCTAATGTAGATTATTCCTCCTCTTACCCTTACAATGCGGTCTTTATATAGATTGATGGAGGATGCTAGGTGATGCTTTTAGATCTCTAGAACTAAGTGAATTCCAAGTCTCTTGGGAGTTCCCAAGCTCATATCATGAGAAAAACAAATCATTTGGCATTGATCTTCTTGTAACTCATCAAATATAGAAGGTTACAGGGGCGATTATGAGTTATCGGTAGTGCATCCAACGACCGATCGTGTGCTACCACTGATGCAACTCGCAACCGATCACACTCTATTAGGGATTAAGAGCTTGACCTCCCTCAAAATTAGTAAAATTTGAGGCATAAGAGTGTGTCTCAGCCGGGAAACATCAATAGGTCCCACATGTGTCCCTAGGCTGACAAATAGGGTTGTAACAACCACCACAATATCCCATATAATGAAGCAATTTTGGATCCAATGCTCAGAGTATGTTATTCAAAATTAAGGGGTGGAGATTAGTGATTACTGATCCGAATTATTTTTGAAACAAAATGAAAGCAGAGATATTACAATGAGATACACATAAATATCGCCAGAAACAAAGAAATACAACAATACATGGTTTCTATTAATGAAAGAAATGTACAAAGATTGTAAAAATACAGAGTGCAAGACTCGCTAGAATGGTGGCAGCTTTATCTCTGAGCAAAGATATGACAGCTACGCTCATTCACAAGAATATGATTACAATGAGGATCTAAAGGAATTTTTATGATAAACATGAATATCAAAACCCTAGACATCCAAAAACCTAACCCTAGGAGATGAAGCGTCAAAAGTCATGTGGGCCCCATTGGGGTAAGTTAGTACATTAACTTCCCAGGGTTGTAACTTTTGCATACGATATTCGTTTTAGACGTGTGATAGCCCGTTAGAAAGGTATTTTTGAGAAATACGCATAATTTCATTAAAATCTAACTTTGTCTACAATTTGACTACGAAAAGATAAGAAAATGTTGTTTAGAGCCCTAAAACAGACCTGGAAGTACAGAAAGTTGTACTGACATGAAACTTCCAAAATAAGTCAGTTGGAATAGGTGGGCAGCCACCAATATCCACCTGGATGTTGTGTAGGACTTCAAGATAGCCCCGTAAGTGCAGAACCCACAATTACAAAGAAATTTCCCCATTAGAGAGAAATGTGTTGAACTAAAAACTGTCCACATGAGCCAGTTGGAATTTGGAACAGGTGGGTGGCCACCAATATCCACCTAGATCAATCCTCCCCCCTTAGGAAGTAATGGTCTCCATTGCGTTGAGTGCCCGAGTAAGAGGGGAAAGCGTTTTTTGAATCTGAATATTGGTGAGTTGCATGCCTTGTTGGAGAAGTTGTGTTGATTGGTCTATGGAAGGTTGTCACGAACCTGTTGCTAGTGGTGTTGAATCTGTTCCACCAACCTAATGTCTCTAGGCTTGACGGGGAATTGTGTAGGCACCATCATAGGTGAAGAAACAATATCTGCAATTTTCTTCTGTTGGATAGAAGGTGTTGAGGTTTTAGTGGTTGTAGTGCCCTTCTGTGCATCCTTTGAATAGACTGTGAAGAGGATGAATTTTGCAGTATGAGAGATTACCTTGCGACACTATTTTGGTGGAATAGTAGTCAAAAATACCTCTGGTATCCTGTAGAGCTAACCCCCCAGGGTAATAATGACACTACGGGGTCGAGACTCATAAACAACATGATGTTTCCACATATATGGTTGGCCCAAAACAACATCATGGACATCAAGAGGGGAAACATCACACACTACCTCATCCTCGAAGGGTTGGATGCTATAGGACAAGCAACACTGCTAGATGACATAGAGATCTCATCCTTCGTGAGCCACACAATGTTGTATGGTTGCAGGTGTGGTGTTTTCAACAACCCCAACTGTTTGATGACCTCAATTGAGATGAGGTTCTTATGGCTACTGCTATCAAAAATGAAATGCAACGGGGTCCCCTTCACCCACATCTTTGAATGGAAGAGGTGCTCCCCCTCTTCAGAATCTACTGGTTCTTCTGGTTTAATTATTGCAGTCGCGACAATAGCAGTGGGTTCTATATCGATGATCTATCTGTTTTCAATATTTTCTGGATCAGATTCTGAATCAGGGTTCATATCGTTGTCTTTGACCTCAGCCACCAATAACTACTTTGAGCGACATTCATCGGTGTTGTGCCAGGGGATTTTGTGGAAGTCACACCACTTCCTAGTGTCATTCTTCATATTTCCTTTACACTTCTTTTCCTGTGTCTTGGACTATTTTTTGGGAAGATGTTGGTTAGGGTCGTCTTTGCCATGTTTTGGTTGTTGTGGACTTGTAGACCCGAACTCCCATTTGTTCTAGTGCCTAAATTTCTCCTCGATTTTGACAGCATATTGATAAGCATCTCCCAATGATGAGATATTTAGGAAATCCATTTCGGTTTGGATGTACCTATGCAGAGCCCCATGGTATTTCAAAACCAGATGCCACTTGGACTCTTTGATACCCATCTTGGTGCGCAAGGTATGGAAATTATTTATGAACTCTGACATTGTTTGGCTCTTCTCTTGCCACAATGTGGTCCATCTCATATATTCGTCTTCGTATTTATCAACAGGGTAGTATTGTTCCTTGACCACATCCACAAAAAATCCCAAGTGGGCTCGACCCCATATATTCTAGATTCCTCTGTGGAACTTTGCTCCAAGTAAGTTTCCCACCAATATTTGACATGGGGGAGATCCTTGAGGAGTGTGAAGGTGATCTTTTCTCTATCAGAAAAATTTTGAACAAAGAAATAACCTTCTAGCATATTCAACCATTTTTCTAAGGCATCTACATCTATCGAACCTTCAAAGACGGGAATATAAAAATTATCTTTTACCTTGAAGGGAGAGGTTCCTCCAAAGTGGTCGCTTGATGAATATGTGCATGTTGCTATCGGCATGCGTTGAAGGATGTGGGAAAAATTCTCCATCATTTCGTCCCTCTATCACACAAGAGATTTCTCAAGAAATAGGTTAATATAATCTTCTACTCTGTCATTTTTATTTTATCTTTCCATAGAGGGTTTCTTGGGCGTGCGAGAGAAATTTTCCTCAAGAGATACAAGCTCGAGACCCAACTTTCTATACTTGGACCTTGTCGAGGACATGCACTGAAAAATGATCAAGAGAAACCTGCTCTGATACCACTGATCTGGATTATTTTTGGAATGAAATGAAAGCAGAGATATTACAATGAAATACACATAAATATTTCCAGAAATAGAGAAATGTAGAAACACATGATTTCTATTCATGAAATAAATGTACAGAGACTATAAAACTATAGAGTGCAAGACTCGCTAGAATGGTGGTAACTTTATCTTTGAGAAGAGATGTGACGACTCCACTCATTCTCAAGAAAATGATTACAATGAGGCTATGAAGGCATTTTTATGATAAACATGAATGCCAAAACCCTATACATCCAAAAACCTAACCCTATGAGATGAAGCACCAAAATTCATGTGGGCCTCGTTGGGGTAAGTTAGTACATTAACTTCTTCGGGTCATAAATTTTGCATACGATCTATGTTTTAGGCGTTGATAGCTTTTTGGAAAGGTCTCTTCAAGAACTATGCATTATGCCATCAAACTCTTACTTTGTTTATAGTTTGACTGTGGAAATCCAAGAAAACATTGTTTAGAGCCCCAAAACGGACCTGGAAGTACAGAAAGACGTACTGACATGAAAACTTTCAAAATAAGCCAGTTGGAATAGGTGGGCAACCACCAATATCCACCTGGATGTTGTGTAGGGCTTCAGGACAGTCCCGTAAGTGAAGAACCCATAATTACAAAGAAATGTCCCCATTACAAAGAAACCTGTTGAACTAAAAACTGTCCAAATGAGCAAGTTGGAATTTGGAACAGGTGGGTGGCCACCAATATCCACCTGGATCAATTAGTCACTAAAGTATCAAAATATGAGGAAGGAAAGTTGTGTGACATAGACTAGGTATTCTCTTGAGTCGTGTCAGATCTCTCCCACATTTCACTGATATCAAGAGAGGAAATCTTGGGTAGGCCCACTAGTGCAAGAAAAGATGCAAAAATAGAGATAGGAGTAAAAATTTGCAGTGTACTATTCTACTCTTTTGATTTCTTACATTTTCATTTTCCAGATGAACAAGTGGAGCTGCAAATTGCAACAAGTCCCTGCCAATTCTAGCAAAGGAAACATGTTTTCACGACTATGAGGTAATGACTATTGTCGAATCCTGTAGCTAGAATCACTCTGCAAGCTTGAAACTTGAATGGAATAGCTCTGCAAACTTGAAACCTGCACAATTCATTCTCACATGAAATCATCCTCATGACCAAACAAAATCATGTTTATCCACATCAACATTGATACTGCCCAAATGTGTTGAACCTAGGAATCATGCCTCCTAAGGCAAGGGCTTGATGGTCAAATTAATACATTGCTTATTCAAAATATTGTAATACATATACATGTTATATGCAAAACGAGAAAAAATAAAATTTTAGTCACTCACTATTTTCGATTAGCTTAAAACCAAAGTGAGGTCTTAAACTGATGAAAATGAGATTGATGATGAATTCAATCACAACCTCTAACTAGGGATCTCTTGAGCATGCTCTTGATTGAGAAAGAAAACATACTCTTGATTGAGTGCTTTGATAGAATATTGAGTGCTCTAATAGAAGAAAATAGAGCAAGCACTAGCAAGAACACACATGGTTTTACTTTACTAATAAACAAAATTACATTTTGCATATATTCTTCAACATTTCAATATTTTTTTTATATATCTTTCAACATTGCAATATGTTTTTTCGACATCTTATCTTAAAACTAAAAAATTCACGGAATGTAAATAAAGATAATTTGATTGTATATGGAAAATCACGGTATTGAGGCCCACTCGTAATGTAATGACCATGAGTTGAGCAAAGCATAAGACATTCTGTGGCCACAAAATTTTTCCATTATCACAAGGCCCTCCAAGTCTATGACTTGACTAACCCTAATATCTTCCCTGACTACTAGAGTTACTCCACCTTCGTGGGATTTAACGACTTTTCGTCTCTTACGTCTAATAGATCCTATCTTTGGAATATTCCCTCCTCCTTGCAACTTGGCCAGTGGAGCTTTTCTACTAGAAAACCCCAAAGAAGAAATCTCTTCACAACTATGCTCTACCAAAGGAACACCTGGGACAAAAGATCATTTATTGAATGATAGAAGAGGGACCAAATGAAAAACCATGCTTTCACTCGGGTTAGTCACTAAGGATAGAACCTGAGATCCATTAAGATCCTACCTTTCATGCTAGCCAATATCCCTAGGGAAGGCATCTAATTCGACAAGAAAGGATGATAAGGAGTGATCTGTATCACAAAAGCCTCCAGAAGAGTTGAGCCCAGTATGAGAAATGTCTACCTTTAGAGGATACACGAGTGAGGGGTTTACTTCCGAGTTAGAAAATATTTTATCCTCTAACAAAATGTCATTGAAATAATCCTTTAGGGGAAAGTACTCATGCATATCCCTGGCCCCCACTAGAAAATGATATCGCCTATCAACTAGGAGGTCTAATCTGCAGAAGCCCTTGAAAAATAACCCTAACCCTTGATGCTCCATCTTCCATAACACACACACACATATATATTTGTTCCCATTTATGTGGGCATATGGAAATCATTTTCATTCTGAGGATGTCAATGATCAACATGTCACACTTGAATATGAAATGGAGGTCAAGTTCAACCAAACTAGTCGTATTAGCCACCATGATCAAAACCTATTAAAGGGGAAGTTAGGTTATGTAAGAAATATAGAAAAGATCATACAACTAGACATCTCATCTATCCAATGCATTATTTTCAAGTGCAAGTGGTGGGATATCCTCGACCATAGTAATGTAAAGGAATATTGTGATAGTGGGTTAATATATATCAACTCTAAAAATATGTGGGACAAAAAGGAGCCATATGTTTTTCCAAAACACTACAACCAAGTTTTTTTTTACCTAGATGTGATGGATAGGGGTTCGTGGTTTGTGCTAAGACACAATTTGAGATAAAAAAATATTTTTGAGTGAAAAAATGTTATCATTCCAAGGAAGATAATCAAGCTGATGACAACAAAGAGTGATATGTGTTATCACACAGTTTGTAGTTTGGGAAAATCCCAACCCAAAAACCAAGTGTGTAACACAACTGGGAACACCAATCATTGTCACCCCAATAGATGCCCCCCTCATTTTAGGGAAGGACAAGTCCAACACAAGGGAGGATTCCCGGGTGACCATAGGGGGATTGTGATGGGGTAAGCAAAGAGATTGGAGAGTGCCCTTATATGTCAAGGTCAAGGATGGAAATGAGGATTTAGAGAAAGTCTTATGACTTGGTAAATGGTTTCCAAGGTTGTGTACCTGCAAAACAATGTTAGATCCCCCCAGAACAAGACAATATATGATTATTAAAGCGTCAAAACCAATGGTGAAGAAACAAGAAACCTCGTCGTCCAAAAATCGTGGAAGTATGGAAATATGTATCAACGATAAATAAGTTATGACACCTGCGAATTAAACCATCAAAATCAAGTCTTGGTTTAATTATTGGAAAATTGTCTACATGTTGCTAGCTTTATTTTCCAACATACACTTGATTTTGATGGTTTAATTTACAGTTGTCATAACTTATTTATTTCTGATATATATTTCCATACTGCTGCAATTTTTGGACAACAATGTTTCGTATTGCTACCCCATTGGTTTTGAGGCTTTAATCATCATATATTGTCTTGTTTCGGGCAAGTCTAACATTGTTTTGCAAGTACACAACCTTGGCAACCATTTACCAACTCATGAGACTTTCTCTCAAGCCTCATTTCCATCCTTGACCTTGACCTATAGGAGAAATCTCCAAGATTTTTGTTTATCCCATTTCAATCCCCCTAGAGTCACTTGAGAAGCCACCCTTGTGTTAGACTTTTCCTTCACTAAAATGAGGGGGACATTTAATGAGGTGACAGTGATAGGTGTTCCCAATTGTGTCACACACTTGGTGTTTGGGTTGGGATTTTCCCAATATACACACAGTGCAATAATAGTTTTGGCGTCATTTTCGAGGAGGATTTTGAATCCTTTTCGATCCCATAACGACACTTGGAAAGTATGTCCCAAAGCCTTTACCCATAGCTTTCCTTACGACTCCCTTTGAGGGAAGTTCCCTTTTCACTTTTGATGAACTTCATACAAGATTATATGGCGACTCCATTGAGGAAGATACCCTCTCCTTTTTCAATGAGCCTTGAGATCATCTAGAAACTCCATTGAAGTGTCATTTCAAACAATGGAATTATGGCACCATGAGATGAACCCTTGCCCAGAACTTACCGTGTCACGAAGACATTTTTGTGGATGGAAGAGAAAAACATTGTTGATGAAGCTATTAAGGATATGATGAATATTATATGGGAATTATCCCAAGAATATACTAAAGAAAACTTTGATGAAGCACCTCTTGCTAAAGAGCATCCCCCTATAGATGAAGAGATGCTTGAAGAATAGATGTGAAGAAAGTTACCAAGAAGACCTCAATGAAGTTTCTCACGCTGAAGACCGAGACAAGACATTGGTGTATATTGAGAAAGATAAAGTTGTCTAGCCTTGAAAAGAAATAATCGATTCCATTGATATAGGTAAATTCATGGAGCAACCATCAAATATAGTTGATCAACACATTGATGATTTCATACGTTTTGGAAGGCATAGATGGGACATGGGTTGTTTCATTTTTTATGGAGATCCCATTTATGACATCAAGGGTAGTTTTCAAATGAAGAGTGTTGAGTTGTCTTCTTCATAGAACTGGTCTTCATACTTGGATGACTCGTATATTTGGCATCCTGATGATGATATGAACGTAGATAGGTCTCATCCATCCCGGGATAACTTGTCACAATATACTCATGATTTTTCAATGATACCTTGGGAGTTGTGATGCATATCCTTTTGAGCATTCAAATTGGTTATTTGATGAAGATCTTCCACCATCCTTACATTCAAATTTTCATGTACATGAGACCTTGGTCAACCCATAAAAATCAGAGACTCACACTATCGAGCAAAAATATTTTCGTCTTAGGGAATTTTGCAGGGATTTTCAAATGAAGAGGCAACAATTTTCCAGTAGCGAGAAGATTTCTTTCTCTGGATATGAGGTCGTCCCTTACCTCTTATCTTATTCTGTGGGAAGCCATGTAGTTTTCTTCTGATCTCTCATCTTCTCTCAGTCTTCAGGAAGCAGTAATTGTTTGAGTGAGGAAGAAGATGGGCCATCATCTATATATGATAGCCTTATTTAGAGATGGGTGAATCAATCTTATGGCCATTTTTTCCAACAAGATTGTCTCCCTCCCACCCGCCTCCATGAGTTGTGTTCTATGATTGATTATATACTTATTCATATTCATGATTATTATGTGCTTAACGTTTTCTTGATATATTTTATAATTAATCACGGGGGGAAGGACTTGGATGAGATGTTGAGCATGTGGTTTGACTGGTTTTAAGATTTGTAACCGTTAAGTAGTTTAAAATGCAACAAACTCAAATTAGGTGTTTATATTTATGGGAGTGCTCAACAATAGTTGACTTTGAGATACGATTACGAGTAGTGTCAGTTATGTTCTCTTTAAGGCGAGATTTAAAGGATGTATCAGTTTGACCTATGTATTATTTACCAGAGGAGCAGGGAAGTTGGTAAAATCCTAGTCCAAACATTGGGTCTGATTTATCCTTGGCAGTTCCAAATAATTGTTTGAGGGTTTTGCAAGGTTCGAACAAGGTTTTCATGTTCTTTTTAGCCATTTTTTTTTTAAATATGGTTAGTAGTTCCCTGGATGTAGGGAAGAGAGATGAGAGCAAGGGGTGGGGAAGCAGAGGTAGAGTTTTTCGATTTGGGATTGCAAGGTAAGCAGAAGGATTTATTGATTTGAGAGACAGAGTAACCATTAGAAATAAGGACCTTTTTCAACTGGGATTTTTCTTTCTCAAGGAATTGCAGGGATGAGATGTGAATGGCTTGGGTCATTATAGTTTTTAAAACTATGGATATTTTAGAAGGATGATGGTGCGACTGTGCATGAAGGTATCTATATGTATGAGTATTTTTCCTATAAACTTGGTGGGTCAGGGATCCATCGTGAATTCAAGAGATAAGGACATCCAAGAAGGGAAGATAGTTCTCATGTTGGGTTTCCATAGTAAATTGGATATGAGGGGAAATATTATTCAAATGATTAAAGAAAAAGATCAAAGTGTCTTGGCTATGAGGCCAAATAACAAATGTGTCATCAACAAATCCAAACTAACACTTGGGTTTGAGGTGAAAGTTGTTTAAGGGTAGATTCTCGAAGTTTTCCGTAAAAATACTGGTGACTTCTAGGGATAAGGAAGATCCCATGGTTGTATGTTGGCACAGGGGCAGACCCAGGGTTCAACGCTACAACATCACACCAACAAAACCCTAACTATCGGCCCTTTCGGAAACACCTGCGAAGCAGATGAAGTCTCACCCGAGGTAGAGGCAAGGGTGGTTGCAGGAATCCAGTGTCTACAACCTTAGCTGGGACATAGATCTGTGATTCTAATCACTTAACAAAGCACTCAGCAGTTATATTTATCAATATTCAACTCTTAGTTACAGTGCAGTTAAACCCTAACAGAGCATCATAGTATTCATCCAGATCTATCATCTAACAGCACTTAGCATGACGAAACAGATCAGATCTTAACAGATTCAGCACTAAGCACATGTATATAAGTCATATCTAACATCCATACATATTATTAAGCACTAAGCACATGTATATAAGTCAGATCTAACATCCATACATATTATTAATCACTAAGCATCAACAAATCATTCATCTATATCAAAGCACTAAGCACATTATCATATAAGCACATCAACACATTGCACAAAGCAGAGCAACACAACATGTATGTGATTCACCCCCACCCTGGGGCTATGTCCACCAACTCTTTGTCTTCTTTATTATCTTCTTCAATAGGTTACATGCACAGAGCCTCAAAAACCCTACTCCGCAGAGGACAGGAGATCTGCGCAGCTCGTTAGATCCTCCTTCCCTGAGTAGATATAAGCACACAACCTTCTACAGTCTCTTACAATGACTTGCACTTAGCTCTGCAAGTCTCACATAGTATGCACAAAATCACTTACAACTCTTGATCACACAGATCCAACTCTAGCACTCAGACATTTGTTTTTCACTACATCTCCTTAGCATCTATTTATACATACAAAATAGGCCAAAGCATGGGTGAACCCATGGGCCGACATTCCCATACCCATTACATAATCCCAAATCCCAAAAAGGGCCCTAGAAGGGGTCGAGATCCCATGATCTCCGCTTCGTCTTGTGCTCCACCTTTAACAGCCTGTCGAAGTCCCAAAATTAGGTCAAACATGACCAACAATCCTCAAAACTTGGTCAAGGGCCAAAAGGCCCCCAACACTCACCTGTGACTCGTCCCGAGTCACATTGATCTGACTAGCTTTGCTTCAAAATCCTCGAGCTTGGCTCGAGCTTCTTTGAATTGTTGTTGTGATACGACCTCCTATTCAGTGAACTCTTGTATGACTGCTTCATTGACAGGTCCTTCGAGGTGTTGTTCAGCTCTAGTGACAACTTGCTCCAGTTCCTCTCCTCGGCCTTCAATTTCTGTGAAAAGTTGGTAAGCCTCATCCTGTACAAGTTGGAGCCTCTGAGTTACTTCCATAACTTTGCTCTAAATAGTATGCACCTGTTGTTGGGCAGTGCATTGCTCTTGGGATCGATTCATTCTTTACACAACTGATAAGGGCTTCAACTACGCCTGTATTGTCTCTGCTTGATACTTCGCTTCCTAGAGCTGTGACTCCAGTGCCTTCAATTCTGGATCCTCAGTGAGTTGTTCATACGTTTGGGCACTATGATCATTCAGTTGCTTGCATTCAAAGGCAAGGAATTTTATTCTTTCAACTGTGCTTTGAGAAGTTGCTTCCCTTTGGTCCCTTACATCCTGCGGGGTGTCAAGTATAGTGCGGAGCTCTAAATTTGTTATTCATTGCTATAGTTATTGGACAACTTATGCAAGCTTCTCTACTTGATGTGTGACTCGGCCTTTAGCCTGTAGCTCTAAGCCTTTCACAGAGGGGAGGGATTTGTTTACTACTTCTTTTACTTCGAGTTGCTCTGCAAGCAACTGTTCTTTCTCTTGCTGCATTTGTGCTTTCTCCGCTTCAAACTTGGCCTGGAGAGAAAGCGTCTTCTATTTTGCAATTCTGTGTTGTTCTATAATGTCGCCTTGTACTTGCTTCAAGGTCTGGGTAGCTTGTTCTACTTCTTCTTTTGCACGACGAAGACGAGCTTCGACCGCATCAGCTAATCGGTGGAGTTGGGCTGGATCATGCCCCAACTCTGGTTCTCCTGATGGTAGGAGTGCAGTGGACACTGTGCGGTTGGACTGAAGGGCCTGTTGTACCCCTCAAAACTCGACCTTAAGTCTGTCATACATTTCCTCTTGCTTAGCTTCTTGTTTCTCCGTGATTTCCAGCGAAGCGTCGTTGAGGGTTGTTATGATGAAGTCAAAGTCATCAGTAGTAAGCATGGTCTTCATCTTGGTCACGGTGGCTCTCGATTTCTTCTAGGAATAAGGTTTCGGGGGAGAAACCTTCCTCTTCTTCAGGGGATCGATCTCATCTCTCGATGGTGTTACTTTCCCTTAATTTTGTTCAGCTCCTTTGACATTTATTTCTTCCTCCTCACCCCCTCGATCAGGTGATACTGAAGAAGTCTTTCCGGAGGCACTGCTTAGGTCTTGGACCTCTTCGGTCTTCTTTGTTTTGATGGGTCTGGGTGTATCATGAGAATTTTTTGGGCTGTCAGGGCCAGACATCTCTGTAGGGTCTGCTGGAATAAGGAGGTCTATCAACCAATCCTTAGTGATCTCCTCAATATACTCTTCCATGAGATTGTAATACGATTGCAGTTGCTCCTTATGTTCATTAACTCACGTCGTAAGGTAGATGAAGTGTCGATCTGCGCAGAACTTCAATAGAGGTCAGAATCTATGTAAGGTGTTCAGAGTCATGTGAGGTTCTGCTTCTATGGCTCTTTTCGACGAAAGGTAGTAGGTATCAAAAACAACGTTCGACTACCACTATTTGTTCATATCACTCGAGTACCAAAGGGTAGTGAACTTCATAGAAAGAGGCTTGAATGGTTCAATATCCAGGAAGGTCGCACCTTACGACATTTCCCAGGCAACAAAAGCGATAAGGATTAGGAGCTAGCTGAAGTGGAACTCATAGCACTAATCCTCTGCTTCGCGGTAGTCTAGCCCCAGCTGATTCACCAGGTACTTTGCCCAGTTCATCTGTAAACCTTCTACACATTTTCCCATGAGGTCAACAACAAATCTTGTGACCTGCGTAAGTTTGTTTTCCCTTACTAACTTTCCTACAATCAACTGACAAGTGAGGCACACTGTGTCATTCTAGATGGAGGCTACCTTGTAGCCTCACGTTCCCTTTTCGACATCGCTATATGTATCCTTGATTTTTTGTGCCAGTGCATGATCTGTGGCTTTTCCTGGATAGAACGCCTATGGATTGGGTCCTTGCATACTCAATCCTATGATCCTATGGATCAACGTTGGGTCGACTGTGATAAGGCGGTCTAGCCATAAGTAGCCTCCATGGTAACATGAAAGTAATAACTTGACACATGCATTGACTTCCTAGTTACTTCCGAAGTGTGGGATTTTCATGATGTTTAAAAAAGTGGACTGCGCGAGGTTCATCATCCATAGTTGAGGGATTATCTTTAAGTTCTTCTCCTTTGTCCTGGTCAGGTATTTATACAGGGCAAGCATACTATAGTTTTTTCGATCTCTGAGGTTGAAGTCATTGAACTTCAACGCTGCGATCTTATCCTGATGTGATTGAACTATACGTATCCCCTTTGGGAGGTAAGTAATAACCATGGTGTACTTGAATTCTCTTGGCACGCTATCTTGACTCACTGACCGATCCAGAGGTAGGATGTAATCTGCCAATATGTTCAGGATCAGCTTCGCATTGGCTAGGCCATCTTTGTATTTGGTTCTCTTTTATGCCGATGGTCGGGATGATCTGGCTCCATGAGCAGTCGATGGAGAGGCTTGCAGTCCTCTCGTCGATGATGCTTGAATACTTGTAGACATCACTCTTTCATACATTACCCTCTCAGTCATTAGGTCAATAAAAAATTCTTCGACAATTTTCTCTGCAGCGCTAAGCTTGTCCGACATGCACGCTCGTGGTTGAATGTCTCACATTCGAAGAGTAACTGTTCAATGAAATGGAATAGATGGCACTAACGCGATGATCACTGTGCGAAATCAACTATGATGTGAGCTCTGATAGTTGCGATTGGCAAAAGTGTTCTCGTTGCATGGCACGACGGGATAAATAGATCAATGGATCTCTTGCAACAGGCGAGAAGCCTTCATTAAATTAGTTTTGTCCATTGTGGTGCGATTCCAACGGTCTGGTGGTGAAATTTATGGCCATAAATTCCTTCCTACCCATTCAGGCCGTCGGTCGAATGGTTATACTGTTCCAATGACTATATTGTTTTTCCATGGCAAAGTGCCATGTGACATTGTTATGATATTCCGACGAAGCTCCAATTTTGCAAATTTTCCTTCCGCAAAGTTCCCTCAGGAACCTTCTCTAACTTTTCAATCTTAGCTCTCTTATTACTTAGTTTTCTAGCCTTCTTTCCAGAGTGCTTCGTCTCGAAATTCCTTTTTCCATTCTGATTCTTATCTTCTTTCGGCAGACTAACTTCGCGTTGTTGAGGTTCCTTCCTAGAAATCAAGGGTAATACTTCATCTGTACCTAGAATAGTTACTTTAGTCTTTTGTGGGTCTCCTAATGTTATTTCAACTTCGACATCCAAATCTCTGGTTTGAAATAGCTTCGCCTAGTTCTCCTGTTCTTTAATCAAGTGTGCAATCCTCCTAGTCATGAAATATTTTAACTCTTGCTTATTCTTCTCTAGGATTTCTTCTTCTTTCCTTCTGGCCTGATATCCTTCAATCCAAAGTTTTCCTAATAACATAGAAAATGGAGTGTTGTTCTCAATAAATTTAATAACTTCAAATTGTTCCTGTGTCGAAGTTCCATGAGCACTCATAGATATCCTGGTAAGTCTTCCACATAGGGTTATCATCTTTCCTCTCAATAATCCTATTCCTCCCAATGAAGGAATCATAGCAGGCTTTCCTAGAATTTACCAAGTTCTTTCGATCATGATATTCACCCGTGTTTCCTCATACAGAACACAGTCAATGTCGAAGTCTCCTATTCTTACTTCAATGCATTCTTTTTCTTTGAAGATCTCTTATAAGTTGATATGTCGGTGGTCATTCGGGATTTCTTTCATCTGTAGCAATACTTTTTCTGATTCTTTCTGGGGTTCTGTCATAATCTCAGTTGCTTGATCTTTCTCATGGTCTTCTTGTCTCATATTCATCCTTTCAAACTTACAATCATTCTAGGGAAATCCAATACTTCATGGTCCATAGCTTTGCAACAGAGGCAACTAGGTCTTCTACCAGGGCATTCCTTAGCCAGATGTCCCAGTTTTCTGCAACTGTAACAAAGGGTTAATCCTCTCTTTCTCTTAAATGATCCCCAGTCTTTCCTGTACTGCGCACTAGGATCATGGTAGCTAACCTGCAAAAAATTATTTCTAGGATCCTACATCCATTTGCTAGTCCAAACATTCTCTCTATGCATAGGTATAACATATCTTTCACTATTCTTATCAGATCTACTCATATCAAATCTTCTTTCTTCTATCAGTGCCCTAGTTTTCAATATAGGATAAATCTTATCAAACATACCTAGATCCATACTTTAGAAACAAAAATTTCCACTAATCTTATCTTCAACAGAGCACCAAGCTTCCAGATCTTAAAAATTTTCACTATTCTTACCTTTATCAGAGCACAAAGTGTTCAGATATTACCTCTTTTCTTCATATCAAACTTCTTTCTTTATCATAGAGCTTCACAAATCAAGTAGAATACTGTGCACTAGAGCGACAGATCTATGCACAAGTCTTTCACAATTTCAGGCCAGGTCTTTGCACAAAGCTTCTTTTTCTTCAGTTCCCAGCAATCACAGTTTTAGGTCAGGTCTTTCCACAAATCTTCTTTTTCCTCAGTTCCAAGAAATCACAGTTTCAGGTCAGGTCTTTGCACAAAGATTCTTTTTCCTCAGTTCCCAACAATCACAGTTTCAGGTCCCGGTAACGGAACAATTTGTTGGCACAAGGGCAGACCCAGGGTTCAATGCTACAATAGCGCACCAACAAAACCCTAACTATCGGCCCTTTCGGCAAGACATGCGAAGCAGATGAAGTCTCACCCAAGGTAGAGGCAGGGGTTGTTGCAGGACTCCAGTGTCTGCAACCTTAGCTGGGACACAGATCTATGATTCTAATCGCTTAACAGAGCACTCAGCAGTTATATTTATCAATATTCATTTCTTAGTTACAACGCAGTTAAACCCTAATAGAGCATCGTAGTATTCATCCAGATCTATCATCTAACAACACTTAGCATGACGAAACAGATCTGATCTTAATAGATTCGGCACTAATCACATGTATATAAGTCAGATATAACATCCATCCATATTATTAATCACTAAGCATCGACAGATCATTCATCTATATCAAAGTACTAAGCACATCAACACATTGCACAAAGAAGAGAAACACAACATGTACGTGGTTCACCCCCACCCTAGGGCTACACCCACCAACTCTTTGTCTTCTTTATTAGCTTCTTCAATAGGTTACATGCACAGAGCCTCAAAAACCCTACTCCGTAGAGGACAGGAGATCTTCGCAGCTCGCAAGATCCTCCTTCCCTGAGTATATCTAAGCACGCAGCCTTCTATAGTCTCTTACAATGACTTGTACTTAGCTCTACAAGTCTCACATAGTATGCACAAAATCACTTACAACTCTTGATCACACAGATCCAAATATAGCACTCGGCCATTCGTTTTTCACTACATCGCCTTAGCATCTATTTAAAAATACAAAATAGGCCTAAGCATGGGTGAACCCATGGGCCGACATTCCCATACCCGTTACATAATCCCAAATCCCAAAAAGGGACCTATAAGGGGCCGAGATCTCGCGATCTCCACTTTGTCTTGTGCTCAGCCTTCGATAGCCTATCGAAGTCCCAAAATTAGGTCAAACATGACAAAGAATCCTCAAAACTTGGTCAAGGGCCAACATTGTACCTTCTATTTGTTCATAGTAAACACCTTTGAAGGTAAACAAAGTATAGGTGAGACATATCTCTATGAGGTTGAGAGTTTTGGAGTTGATGAGTTTGGAGATCAAGGTCAAGGCTTCCAAAATAGGAATTTTGGTAAATACAGAGATGACATCAAAGTTGACCATGATGTCATTATCATCAAGGTGAATATTCTAAGTTTTTTGGATAAATTAAGAGGAATCTTTGATAAAGGAAGAAGATTTTTTGATAAAGGATTGAAGCTTATCAACAAGATATCGAAAAAGGACATGGGTGGGGAACCTATTGTGCTAACTATAGGTATTAAAGAGATATAATTTTTTATGTATTTTAGGTTGCCGATAGATCCTAGGGGTTTGGGGGTTATGACGAATAAGAAATTTTTGGATGTTAGGATCCAAGGAAGAGGGTTTGATGGCTCTGGTGACCTGGTTAGTTATAGTATTAATGGGATTTTTAGCGAGATTTTTATAGGAAAAAGAATATAAAATATATAGAAGCTTAGAGTCATAGTGGAGGTATTCATAATGACCATTGTGTTGCCTTTATTGGCTTTTATTATATTTGGGTTATCATTAAGGGAACAAATAGAATTAAATTATTCTTTAGTTAGGTTCATTTTAGGGGGTTTGGCTTGACGAAGGAGCCTAACACATTCCTACCTAATTTACTCAACTTCATGAGTGGGAAGGTAATGTTGGGTTGTTATATTCTTTGCAGTGAAATTCAAGTCGAGGTAGATCAATTGACAGTCAAAGGTCGAGGTGGATAGACAACAAGTCAAAGGTTGAGGAAGTCAACTGGGCAAAGCCGAAGTTGAGGATATTGACGACAAGTAAACCAACAAGAGTTATGAGTACAGGCATAAAACAACCAACTAGAGACCGAATGAAGGCCGACTCGTAGTCGACTAGTAACCCGACTTGGAAATCGACTGTAACAGAATTTTGAGATTTGCGGGATTTGTAGCCAATGATATGCATGGATCTATAACCGTTTTTGGGTGCCAATCTTTAGGTTTTTTCCTGTTGTAAAGCCTATAAAGAGGCGTGTTGTAAGGTCGTAAAGGATAATGTTGTAATTCACTTATGCAGGTTAATGCATGTGTAGGTATAGGTTGTTGGTCATCTATATGTAAGTTGAATTGGTTGCAGGGTTGTTCTTGCGTAGGCAAGAGGGTATGATGTCGATTGTGTCTTAGGTGTAGACCAAGGTTAGGCATGTAACCTTTTATTCTGATTGAATAAGACAACAAGGGAGAAAAACGCTCAAAGGAATGTTGGTTTCTCCTGGTTAAGGGTTCCAGGGTAAAATCTTAGTGTACTTTGTGATTGCTTGTTTCATTTACATTCTTGATTAAATTCTTCTTCTCTTCTACTAGGATTACTGTGGAAGTGTCCCGCATTTACTGAAATGTGGTATTAGAGCTTAGGTTTCCCCTGACAAGTGAGTGTTCATATTGGTGCTATGCTTTGGCGAGTATATCAGATCTTGATTTTACAATCTTGAATCTGAGAACTAAACCCTAGGTACAATAAGAGTCGTAAGTCATAAATTATGTTAAAGATCATAGTAAATAATGGCAAGCAACTCCAGAATGTAGATAGAAAATTCAATGGCCAGAATTTTGAGCTTTGGAAGCTTTAAATGGAAGATCTTCTTGTGGATTGAGAACAATGGACAACGGTCTGTCCAAGTACCCAGCCAACAGGCATGTTGACGAAAGAATGGGAGAAACTCGAAAGAACAAAAAAAATTATGATTTGTCTTTGTCTTGTGGATTCGGTGTTGTTGAATGTCTCGAGTGAAGATTCAGCCAAGAATATGTGGGACAAACTGTGAAGCTTATACCCGTCGAAATATATGGTAAATAAGTTGTTTCTCAGAAAGAAATTGTATCTTCTGAGGATGAGTGATGGCAGTTCGGTGATTGAGCATTTAAATGTGTTTAATACCATGTTAATAAAGTTATCGTATGTGGATATTAAGATCACTAATGAGGAGAAGTGTATTAGCCTATTATGTTATTTACCAAACTCCTAGGATAACTTAGTCGTGGCTATTGGGAGTAATACAACCACACTAGCGCTAGAGGATGTGGTTGCTTCTCTGTTGTTGGAATAAATGAGAAGGAAGAACATGGAAGGATCGACCAAAGATGCTCTAGTAGTGAGAGGTCGACTGATAGATAGAGATAAAGTCAGATTCTCCGGTAGAAATTTCAAGTCAAAGGGTAGATCTAAATCCTTGGTTCATTCAATGCAAAGATGTTGGAAATGCGGTGAAGCTGGGAATTATAAAAAGGACTATAAGTTGAAGGAAACATAAGTCAATGTTGGATCCAACGAGAAGCAGTCGACTAAGAAAATGATGACCTCGGAGAAGAGAGGTGATGTGTATCTAGCATCAACCAGTACACAGTCGAATCAATATGTTTGGTTGATCGACTGAGGAATGTCCTATCATATGACACCACATAAAGAATGGTTCTGTGAGTATGAACAATATGATGGGGGGGATGTGTTCTTGGTGGACGACTCAACAACCAGAATTGTTAGACGGGGAAGAGTCTGAATGACACTGCAGGATGGGAGGAAAAGAACCCTTCCAGGTGTGCTACACATTCAGGGTTTGGCAATAAACCTAATATATGTCAGTAAGATGAGTGATCCAGGAGTGCATACTTTGTTTCAAAAGGATTCGTGCAAAATGGTCAGAGGTGTGATGGTATTAATGAAAGGAGTTCGAATTGGTACCCTGTACAAACTGTTAGGGAATGTTGACTCAACAAGATGCAACAACATCGTTGCTCCTGAAATCGACTCAACACAACTCGACTCAACTCAAGCCAAGTTAGTTCAAACCGACTCGACAAGACATGATGAGATCGACCCGACCAGGTTATGGCATGAGAGGATGGGACACATTGGAGAAAAAAGACTTCAAGATATGAAAATCAAAGGTATGGTCGAAGGTTTTCCTGAATTTGGTTTAGAAGTCGACTTTTGTGAACATTGTATATATGGAAAACAAATTAGGGTGAGGTTCCCATATGGAGAGACAAGGGCAAATGGGATTCTAGAACTTGTGCATAGTGATGTGTTTGGCCCGGTTACAATTCCTTCACTTGGTGGATCCTTGTATTATGTCTCCTTCATAGATGATTTTTCCAGGAAGACATGGATATATTTCCTGCGGAAGAAATCAGAGGTTTTCGAGAGATTTCAGGAATTTAAATCTCTTGTGGAAAAATAGACAAAAAAGAGGATTAAAGTGTTGAGAACTAACAATGGTGGTGAATTATGTGGAAATGAATTTGATAAGTTTTGTAAGCAGTGTGTCATAGTATGCCAAAATACCACACCATATAACCCACATAAAAATGGAGTTTTCGAGAGAATGAATAGAACATTGATGGATAAGACAAGGAGCATGCTCAGTGGTGCTGGGCTCGCACAAGAATTCTGGGCAGAGGTAGTTGAGACTAGAATATATCTGGTAAATATGTCTCCTTTGTCATCACTAGTCGACACGAATCCAAATAAGGTATGGTATGGTAAGAATCCTTCGGTGGCACATCTCAAAGTATTTGGTTGTGATGCATTTGTGCATGTTCCCAAGGAAAAGAGGAGCAAGCTGGACAAGAAGGCAGTCAAATGTATTTTCATTGGATATAAAGAAGGGATGAAAGGATATAAACTCTAGGATCCTACATCAAGGAGAATAGTGTACACTAGAGATGTGGTCTTCAAAGAAGTCGGAGGTAAATCTGAGCCTGAGGAAGTTGTTCAGACCGAGAATAATCCTGATACAATGCAGTTTGAGTTGAGGAACGAAGAAGATGATTCAAATGAGTTGACTGAATTTGAGGAAGAGGTGGAACAACTAAATTCGGTGGTAAGGAGGTGAAAAAGAATAAGAAAACCAGTTGAGAGGTATAGTCCGCCTGACTTCTATTTCGCATCTGTGCTAACTGCCATCGATGATGAGACCAAGTCTGCCAGTGAGGTAGTTGAATAGGAAAAGGGTAAACTCTGGAAGGACACCATGGTCGAGGAGATGGAATCCTTGTACAAAAATGAGACATGGGATTTGGTCAAGTTACCTAGTGGAAGAAAGCCCGTTGGTAGCAAGTGGGTGTTCAAGAAGAAGACGAATGTCGCAGGTCAAGTCGAGAAGTTCAAAGCTCGACTGGTAGCGAAAGGTTATTCCCAAGTCGAGGGAGTCGACTTCGGTGAGATTTTTTCCCCTGTTGCAAAACTAAATTCCATTAGAGTATTAATGTCTCTCACTGCATCATTCAATGTGGAGATAAAACATATGGATGTGAAGACAACGTTCCTACATGGGGACTTGGGAGAAGAAATCTTCATGAAATAACCTGAAGGATTTGTAGTAAAGGGAAAGAAAGAGTTGGTGTTCAAACTCAAAATATCCTTTTATGGTCTAAATCAGTCACCAAGGATGTGGTACCAGAAGTTTGACACATACATCCTTAGTTTGGGATTTGTGAGAAGCAAAGTTGATCACTGCATATATTCCAAGGAAGAAGGTGGGAATTTCATATATGTTGTTTTGTATGTTGATGACATGTTGTTGATTGGAAACAACATGGACACAATAAAGGAGGTGAAGAAGCATCTATCCTCTAAGTTTGGCATGAAGGATCTTGGTGCATCTAACTTCATTATGGGAATGGAGATTAAGAGAGATCAAGCTACTAGAAATCTCTGGTTGAATTAGATGAAGTATATTGAAACAATTACGAAATGATTCAACATGCAAGATTGCAAATGAGTGAAGGTGTCAATTCCAGTGGGAGAAAGGCTTACTGTTGAACAATGTCCAAAGACACAATAAGAAATAGAGTACATGGCACGTGTTCCCTATGCAAGTATTACTGGTAGTCTAATGTATGTGGTGGTCTGCACTTGACCATACATTTCCCATGCAGTGGGAGTGTTGGTAAGGTACATGTCGACACCTGTAAAGGAGCACTGGGAAGTTTTCAAGAGAGTATTCAGGTATTTGTGTGGCACGCAAAATTATGCTATATGCTACCAAGGAAGAATTATGCTATATGCTACCAATGAAGACCATTTTGTGAGAGGTATGGTGGAAAGTAACAAGGTTCTACTGGAGAAAGAAGACACATTGAAAAACATAGCAGACTCGTTGACCAAGTCTGTGAGTGCTGAAGTTCTCTTGGTGCAGAGAGGCAATGGGCATTGTTTCCCTGGGCCTATGAACAAAAGTTCAGGAATATCATGTTTCAGCAAAGAAGAGAACAAGTGGGAGAATGTTGGGTTGTTATATTCTTTGCAATGAAATTCGAGTCGAGGTAGATCGACCAACATTAGAAAGTCGACGTGGATCGAAAACAAGTCGAAGGTTGAGGAAGTTCACTAGGCAAAGTTGAATTCGAAGATATCGATGGCAAGTCAACCGAAAAGAGGTCTAAGTGCAGGTGTGAGATGTCCAACTAGAGACCGAATGAATTTTGAATGGTATTCAATTGGCAACCCGATTTGGAAGTCCACTGTAGCAAAATCCTGGGATTTGTGGGATTTGTAGCCAATGATATACATGGATCTGTAGCTGTTTTTGGGCGTCAATATTTAGGGTTTTCCTGTTGTAAAGCCTATAAAGAGGCGTGTTGTAAGGCCGTAAAGGCTAATGTTGTAATGCACTTATGAAGGTTAATGCATGTGTAGGTATAAGTTGTTGGTCATGTATATGTAAGCCGAATTGGTTGCAAGGTTGTTCTTGCGTAGGAAAGAGGGTATGATGTCGATTGTGTCTTATGTGTGGACCAAGGTTATGCATGTAACCTTTTATTCATATTGAATAAGACAACAAGAGAGTGGAACATTGAAAGGAATGTTGGTTTCTCCCGGTTAAGGGTTCTAGGGTAAAATATCAGTGTATTGTGTGATTTATTGTTTTGTTTACGTTCTTAATTAAAATTTTCTTCTCTTCTGCTAGGATTAGTGTGGAAGTGTCCTGCATTTCCTGACAAGTAATGCATTATGGAATCAATAGAGAAAATAATTTCTTCCATCGGGATACATCGAGGGACAAGGGAAAAATTAAAACATTTTTCAAGAAGTCGGAGGGAAGGAGGATTGTGGTCAAAATATGATGAATTGATGACAACTAAGGGAAAGTTAATGGTGGATGGAGGGGAAGGCTTATGGGGTTGTGGTAGATTACTAATGGAAATGGAGTTAAGGTTGTCTAAAGTGGACTTAATGTTGGAAAGACTATGATCATTGGATAATGGAGAACGATCGACACTATGATTCTGATTAAGATTAGAAATACTAGGGTTAGAGTTAATATAAGAAACTAGAACATCGCTATCATTAGTTATGGAATTTGAAAACAAATGAACAATTGATAGAATAGATGAGTTTACTATTGGTTTCAAATTAGCATTAGAATCATGGAGAGGTGAAATTGATTGGAGAGAATAGTTAATCAAGCTAGGGTTTTCAAGGCTAAATCAAACCTGATGCTTGGCACATGAGTTTACCAAGTTCCCTTCTCTTCTGGTAAATCATACATAGGTCAAACTAGTAGATCCTTTAAAACTCATCTTAAAGATCATATAGCTGACACTACCCATAATGTATCTCCAAGTCAGTTGTTGTTGAGCACTCCCATAAATCTAAACACCTAATTTGTTTTGAAAAAACTAAAATTTTAGCCTCAACCTCATTTTACTCTTCTCACATCATTCGTGAAGCTCTAGAAATCGAAAAACATCCTAACAATTTTAATCATGAAGATGGCTACAAACTTAGCCATTCTTGGAAGCCCACCATTCATCTTCTCAATCACTAAGACTTGGTTATTTTGTTTTTATTCGAACGATTTTTCTTCCCTCTTACCCTTTTGTTATTTGTTTTCTCTTCACCTTATGTTGTAAACCATCATATTTTTGTCCCTCTTCTTGTTATTGGGGTCCTCTTTCCTTTCGTTGCTTTTTCCTTAATCTGTTTCAAATTAATAAATATCCTGCTCATGATTTGCAAATATTATTATTATATTATTTCCATGTTATCACGAAACTTCACGATCTTTCTATCTTGCTTTCGCTATTATTTTAATATCTTAGTAAATCTTTCACCTCTCTATTATAATATATTTTATTTGCCCTCGAATCTTAATAGCTATTTTATTTCATTCTCTTCAACGGTCATCTTTCAATCCTCAACGATCATCTCTCAATCTTCTTATTTATACTTAACCTCAACACTCTTTTCTAACATGTCCCAGATGATGAGTGGAGTGTCCACTCGAAACGTTGGACGTTTCAAAATTGCTTACACCGTTTTTATCCAAAAAATTCAAGCAATAAAAATTTAGAACTATTTTCATGATTAAATAAAACATTTAATCAAACAAATTGATGTAAAAAATTAATCAAATCTCGTTTAGAATTGTTTTCATAATTTAATAGGCATGATGTTGTCACTATATAAAAATGGAGGAATAATTATTTTGTTAGATTTAAGTATTATAATTATAATTTTATCAAAAATAATGATAAGTTTAGTAAAAATATTTAAGAATAAATTAAAAAAATATCATTTAATCCAAAAAATATATTTAAAATATAATCTAATTGGGAAAAAACATTTAATAAAGTTTGTAAATATGTTTAATCAACATATTGTATCACCTTGAAAAAGAATTAAACGCTATAGAATGACATTAAATGATTAAAAAAAAAATCAATCACAACCCAAATTAAAAGATTTCATTTAACTAGAGTTAAACATTATATGGCATCTCAAATTTAAATGAGTGATACATTTCAAATTTAATTTAAAACGGAGAAATCATTAATGAGGTTAGTCATTAACATACACTGCAATGCATTTTATAAATCAAACAATATGAGCATAATATGAAATACATATTATACATGAATAATAATATCAAAATCAATATAGATGTCAAAAATATATCTCAAATATGTCAAATATGGCATCTCAAATTTAATTTAAAAATAGAGAAATCATGAACATACACATAATACATTTTATATATCAAACAACACCAGCATCAATATGATTTGAAAAGGCATAATATATATGAATGATAAAATAAAAATCGATATAT
>ML835876.1:15425-47748 GCA_009831015.1 Picea engelmannii | reverse complement strand
CCCATTTCTAGGCTCTGCCAAAACATTTCCCTCAAAGTCCACAAGATGATAAGTGCCCTTTCTTAGAACCTCTTTAACAATGAAAGGTCTGAACCACATGGGTTTGAACTTGCCTACCCCCAGGGGGTCCTTATCTTGGTCATAGACCAGGATAAGGTTGCCTTCAGAGAAAATATGAGGATAAATGGACCGATCGTATTGACACTTGAATTTTTGTTTGTGAGCTTCATTAGCTAAGTTTGCATCACTATGCTTCTCATTGAGTTGCTCACGATATAATAATTGCTCTTCAAACAGTGAAGTGTTTGGCAATAACTGTACTGCCAACTTTAAATATGGGATCTGACATTCTATGGGAAAGACTGCTTCCATCCTGTAAACGAGTTGAAAAGGTGAGAAAATGGTTTCATTCTTAACAAATGTTCGGTAAGCCCATAATGTCGAATATAACATCAAATGACAATTTGACTTGGCCAAATTGATCATTCGTTGTAGAATGGTTTTATGAGATTTATTTACAGCTTCCACCTGAACATTCGCTTGGGGGTAGTAAAGTGATGAATGTTCCTTCTGTAACCCAAGATTTGACGTTAACTCAGTCATCATTTTTTTCTAAAAGTGACTGCCATGGTTAGTGACAATCTCTCTCAGGACGTCGAAACTTGGTATTATCTGGTTGAACAAAAAGAGAGTTGTTGTCTCCCCATCGTCTTTAAACATTGGCATATCTTCGACCCACTTGGTGAAGTAGTCTACTGCTACGATGATATAGTGGTTCCCCCTTATTGAAGGGGGGGTGAATGTAGTTTAATCAATCCCCCATTTAGTGAAGGGACCAATGGTAATAACAGGAAAAATGGGAGCGGGGTGTGCCCTCATCTTCCGAGAGAAGATATGACACAGGTGGCACTTCTTGACCGATTCAACACAACCTTTGATTAATGTCAGCCAAAAGTAACCAACTCGTAGAATTTTTTGGGTTGTTTCCAACCCAGAAAGATGACTACCACATGATCCAGTGTGCCAATTGTTAAGCATGATTTCCTCTTCTTCATGAGTGAGGCATCGACGAAGGATGCAGTCTACACCTCGACAATACAAAGTGTCTTCGAGTATGAGATATTTCTTATCCTGATGGTGTATACGGTGACACTCGTCACGAGAAGTAGAGGTGGGACACTTCAAATTCTGGAGATAGACAAGCACATATCCATACCAGGGGTTGTAAGACGCGATCAAAAACATGTCTCCTTTGATAGGTGACTCATTGGGTATAACATCACCTGATTCAACCAAAAGTTATGATATGAGTTCCGCAAAGACCATCGACTTTTTGGATTTCACCGAAATGAACTCCAAGTCGAATTCCTATAGGATAAATATCCATCTACTGATATTTCTGCCAATGACTCGTCATGTCAATACGTATTGAAATGGGTTCAAAATGGAAATGATGGTGGTCTTGCGAAACAAAATTTAATGACGGAACCGTTGGATAGCATGGAATGCTGCCAACGCAAGTTTTTCAATATGGGAATAATTGAATTCTAGTCCAACTAGGCCTCGGCTCAGGTAATAAATCACATATTCTGATATTAAATCATCCTCTTGAACTAATACCATATCGATGGTTGACTCTGTAGCGGCCAAGTATAATAGGAAATATTTATTATAATTGGGTGGTTGAAGCAGAGGGATAGATATGAGGGCATGTTTTAATGTTGCAAAAGAGCATTGAGTGGCTTCATCCCAATGAAAAGGAATGTCCTTCTTTAATAAACACATAAAACCCTTTGTGATCTTGGCATATTTGTGATGAAACGCCGTAAAAAATTCATTTTTCCCTGCAAAATCTGAAGTTGAGGTATGGGGCATAGGGGAGGCAATTGAACTATTGCCTCAACCTTTAGAGGATCGACCATGATCCCTATTGTCGAAACTATGAAGCCTAGAAGACGACCCGATGTGACATAAAAATTGCACTTGTTTGGATTCAAGTGGATTCAGTAGTAGCAACATCATTCAAGGATAAGTCGGAGGTGTTCTAGATGATCACCTCTCTTGTGATATAGTGACGCTAAATCATCGAGATAAGCCTTGACTATGTGTTTGAGGTTGTGGAAAGAAAAAGACATGGCCTGCTGAAATGTAGCTCCAACATTTTTTAGACCAAAAGGCATCTTACGATAAGCGAATGTACCCCACGGACAGATGAAAGCGGTTTTGTGTTGGTCTTCATGTTTGATCTGTATCTGATTGTATCCCAAAAAACCATCCATGAATGAAAAAGACTCGCAACCTGTGCATTCATCGACTATCTAGTCAATAAATGGCGTGGGGAAATTATCTTTTGGGCAGGCCTTGTTCAGATCATGGAAGTCCATACATACATGAATTGTACGCTATTTTTTATTGACTAACATGGGATTTGACATCCATTGACTCAGTTGGACGGGGTAGATGAAACCAGCTTTAAGTAGTTTCTCTACTTCAACCTTGATAGTTGTTTCTTTCTTAGGATTGATCAGACGAAGCTTCTGCTAGACCAGATTGACATCAGGATAAGTCTTGATTTCATATTCAACAATTCTTGGATCTATTCCTGGCATTTCCTTGTAATACCAAGCAAACATGTTGCGGAATTCTTTAAATAAATCCATGTATATTTGAATCTCCTTGGGGGAGAAATCTACTCTGATGAAGACATTCTCCACGACGCCAGGGGTTCTGGAGATGTCAAAACTTATCATTTCAGCTATTGTTTCCATATTTCCTTTAGTGTAAATAGCGTGTGTTGCCAAAGGATTAATAGGAAAAGATTTATCTCCAGTTATAGTCAGAGTGAATTCACTTGCTTCAATTCATCTTAACTCTGGGAGCAAATAAATTCTATGATGAAGATCATCCCAGGGTTTGTCTGGACTAGTCATTGCCTCAATAATTGCCTCGTCTAAGGGCAAGAATAAGTATAAATAATATGTATCAACAAGGTAACCTTAAGCCCAAATAGGATTGAGAATTGGATCTAAATCTTGTGTAGGAGTCATATTGAGGTCGACATAAGCTCACTGGATGATCGAGTATGCAACTTCTACCATGGACAAAGGCATGGCCATGCCATGGTGCTCTATCCCTTCCATCGTTGTTGATGGGGAAGGAAGAGTCCATGGATCGTTAAATTATGTCGTCTGAAACAATGAGATTTTAAAAAAATTGGCCTGAGGCTGGTCGGGGACAACCATCATGTAATGGACATTGTCAGTCAGAGGTGGGTAATCAAAAGTACCCATCAAAGGTGGGCACAAACCAACCCCTACATTGACGATGTCGGGTTGAGGGTTATCAATCATCGGGACCGTGGAGACTCCCGATCAAGGGTCAGGACGAAACAAGGATAGATTATCAATGGTCATGATCCAACCCTCATGTGGAAACAACAAGACAAGGAAAACTTTCATGACCACTTCTTGCATAGAATAGGTCCAAATCCTTCCTAACAAAAGATTGTAGTTGAGAGACGCATCGACCACTTCAAGTTCGATGCACACAATTTTTCCCCCTAACTTCACGGGGAAAGAGGGAATGACCCCATGTGGTTAGAAAGAACGACTGTCAAAAGTTTTAAGAAGAGTAGGTGATGGAGACAAAACAGGTTGTTCGATGGGCTTCCAACACACCAGAGACATCACGCATGTCAAGGCACCCTCATCCACCACTGTACGAAAAATATTCTGGGTAAAAAAGTTTTTGGTGTAAGCTACTACTATCTAAAAAGCTACATGGTAAGGAAGATGAGGTTTTAAGTTGGTCGTATCAAGCATGATCATTCCTAGATTACAAGTCTCAACAGATCCTAGGGTGGCTAACAGAGCCTTTGTCTGAGAAGGGAAACTTTGGAGGACTTCCAAAGCAGACACCGCACAAGGGGTTTGTGATAAATCCTCCACCACAGAGTAGTTCTAGGAGGACCTTGTGTTTGGGTTGTGAGAATCTTTCTTGAACGCACCTTTTGGAATGCGGGTAATTATTTTTCCCAACGTCTTTTCAATCTGGAGAGGAAGAGTTTGGTTTTTAGATTCCTTATCCTTCTAAGAGGTGCTTGGCTTTTCGTAATCATGTACTCTAGTCGATATATAAGCATCAACTTTCATCATATACACCTCTCATCATATATTATGTGCCAATAACTTCTAGGCCTCCGCAAGCCAAGGGCACTGATGAGTCGGGTGGTCTTCCTTGCAAAGACTACAAGGATACATCGACTTCTTATTTTTAGTGTCACCCCCCCCAGCATTATCGGTGGGTTTCTTATCCCTCTTACCCTTCTTTCATTATTTATTCCTTTCATCAGGTTGTTGGGTGGCCTTTGGGTTTGTCATTTGCACACTGTGTACATCTAACTTTTGGGTAGGGGGAACAACCGAACCGATGGTATGGTTGGCCACTATCTACTGTATCGACAATTGTTGCAATTGATTTAACAATGGATCAGCGGGCTTTGTTTGTGCTAAACCAATAATGCCATTAGCATGTGGTCCATACCTTTGTCTAGTTTTGTCAAGGATTGACCTAGGTGCATCTAGCAAAATCTTGTAGATTAAACCATACTGAGAGTAAATTAGCTCTAGTTGTTTATCTCTCATTATCGTGTTTTCCTTGGAAAACACTCCGGATGTTGCAATGTCTT
Organism: Picea engelmannii; assembly: GCA_009831015.1. Classification (NCBI taxonomy): domain Eukaryota; kingdom Viridiplantae; phylum Streptophyta; class Pinopsida; order Pinales; family Pinaceae; genus Picea; species Picea engelmannii. The sequence continues at coordinate 43,061 of ML835876.1, read as the reverse complement.
TAGATAACTGGGGTACCAAAGACTTAAGGAACCACTCTAGAAGGAATGTTGGTGGGACTGGAACTTTTATTAAACTCTTCCAGCATCTCCATTCTCAGATGTGATCTAAGATATGGTCCTCTTTTGTCTGCTCGAAATTGCCCAACAATTCAGTGCCAGTGTCATATCTCACAGGAAATTGGAAATGGTTGAATAAAGCCATTCCCAATTCACCAAAGGAAGAGTATTGTGAGCGGTCGAGCTCGATGTACCATTTCACAGCACTCCCTATGAGAGTGCATTGAAACAATCACAAGTGAACGGAGTCATCGCTTAACAAGTTGGATGAGCACCATAAGTGGAAGGTAGTCACATGATCGCTAGGATATTTGTTAGGTTTGGCCTCAAACTTTGGAATGTCTGAAGGCAACTTGGTTGGAATAGGAGGCCAACTCAGATCATGACAGATGGGCTCATTTAAAATCCTTGTCAAATATGGCAAGTGCAGGGTTTCCATAAATGGTAGTTTGGGTTGTGGATTGTAACCAGGGAAAAGGGAGCCTGGAGTTTCACTAGCACCAGGTTGCCAGGAAAAGTTAGGTTGTTGGTCAGGGCTCTGGTAGTAACTATGGTTGTGGCCAGCGTACATGTTCTGCACTTTTTGATACATCATTAGTCGGTTCCCATAATAAAACGTAAAGGTCTAAGCATGTGTCACATTATAAGGATTTTCGGAGGGGTTGCCCCCTGCCGGTCCGATGGGTATAGGCATTGGGCCTTGCCCGAGGTTCCACTAGGTATGGAAAGGGTTTCCCCTGATCAAAATCCATGGAAAGGGGACTGGTCCCTACCACGGATTCCAAGGTCCTTTTGAGGAAGGAATTCCAAAGTGTGCCCATTGTGCAGCAACAGTACCATGTACAGGATGTGGTTGTCCATAATAGGGGTTGCCCCCAACCAAAATGAGAGCTGACAAGAAAGCATTGTTACCAAACACGCCAAACAAAGAGAAAGGTGTCGAACCAATGAACATGTTATAAGGAGGGAGTTCTTGACTACCTGCTCCAGACAAGTTTACGTTAGGCCCAGTGGAGTGTTGAGGAACACCGTCGAGTGAGGGGGACGAAGGGGGTATATGACCCCCACCGTAAGGGAAAGCAATAAAGGGAGAAGAAGTCCCCCCAATAGATCCTTGCAGTGGAGCGTTGAAACTCCCTGCCCCCAAACATAAATTTTGTAGAGTAAAGGAGGAAATTATAGTACTCATACCGAAGCTAGGCATCCCGTATGAGAACAGATGGCCTGTCTTGTTCTGGGTAAATGGAGCAGTGATCACCGCCATAGATGGAATCGCATCATTGCTCAAGGTAGAATTAGTTGAGACCATAGTGGGTCAGATTGAAGATAGTTGTTTAGGATGTGGAACACCCCTGGTAGTGACAGTCGTGAAGGAAATATGAGTATTCCCTGAAGAAGTGTGTTTGCTTCCATTTTTTCTTATGACACTACCTGACCCTCGTAAGGTAGAAACTGTATGACAATGGGTATCGATAGATCAATGATGGGAGGGTTATATGGACTGAGAGATTCTACTCTGAGGTTAGAAATGATTAGTTTCTCTAGAATCAAATGTTCTTCTCTTGAAGATGGTTTGGGCACAGTTTCTTGTAACCCGATTGTCTCAAAAGACCCTTATTGGTCTAGTTTTCTCCTTAGCGGTGGCAGGGGGGGGTTCGAGGTCAACCGGCGGCAGGCCCAAAAGCCTTCACGACCGGTGGAACTCTTGATCCTCCATTGTGTGAGAATATCAAAGACACACTAGGGAAATCTATAATCATTTGAAAACCAGCACGCACTAGAAAAAGTACCTATGAGATAAAACAAGCAGTCACTAGCTAGTTGGAAAAACAGTTACAACAACCAACACTAGAGAAACTTATCGGTGCAAGTGAAACTCAAATATGGAGGCACCCTCCAGATATACTATACAAATCATGGCTCTATGTTTGTCCTAGGTACCATGGTATACCCCCGCAGTCACCTGTGTAAATCACTAGAAATATAGGAAACTAGGTTGCCAGTGTGTAAACAGTCATCAGGCGGGTACAGTCGACAGTTGGGTGGACTGCAATGAGTAGGGTATCAAGCCTGAAACCTATCAAGGGTATCGAAAGAAATTTTTCCAGAAGAAAACTGAGGACCTCGAATGGATTCGAGACCCACAAAGCTCTGTGGCAAATGCAATCAACGGAATCCCAAGAGAAGCCCTCTATATGTGTTCCCCACTACACTTGGTCCGACTTTGGAGGGGTTATATCCGCTACCTTTCCTTACGCGACCTTATGTTTAGCCCCTATGTTAGAGGGGGATCCTGGATAAATTTCATGATACTAGACTTTTGACACTCCCTAGCACAAACTCTTATGTTTTTTTTAGTAGCCTTGAAGAGTTTCCTCTCCAATCCTAAATCAAGGCTCTAGCCTAGACTAGTTGATGGACCCTACAAACATAAAGTCTAGTTGATTTTAATTAATCATTATTTTTAGTGGTTGTCTTAATTCAAAGAGAACGAAAATGAAACCAGTGATGTTTTTCAGAGATGAAAGAGAAGAGCATATAATGAAAAATGGAAACAAATCACTTCTTCACAAATTCAATTTTGCACATTCAAACTCTTCAACCAACTTTTCAAACTTTGTTTTTCTAAGATATTTCAACAGAAAACTCAAAACAAGTTTTCACTCGACTACGAGCTACTTATTGTCTTAAGTCAATCATTTAAGAACTTATTGCCTCTGTTTCTCCTCAAAAGAAGAAAGACAAGCAACTAAGCTCAGGCAGGGAGTACTGGTATTGAAAACTAAAACCCTTTAAAGGTACAAAATCTTACTCTTGCCAAAAAAAGATGCAAGGAAACTTGAGAAAACAAGGCTAATATGAGGTTATACCTAGGCTACAAACTGCAACAACAGAGACCCAGAACTAGATCCAGAAAACCCCTGAGAAGGATCGCTTCTGACAGAGAAGAGGATGACTGCCTCTCTTCAAAAAGAATTTTTCTAGACTCAAACACGTTATTGATCCTTTAGCATCCAGTGTATGTACGCGGGCTGGGTGAATTCAAGGTGTGTGTATACACGTGGAGGCCTTATACAGGCTGTGTATGGATTTGTAGCTTCCTGAAAAAGAAAAAATAGCCAAGAGAAGAAAGCAAGGAGTACTGGTATGGAAGACCAGAATCCCTACTAGCTCAGACTTTTGTAGAAACTTGAAAAAAAGGTAATAAAACCAAATTAAAATGCCCAACAAGTATCCCCAAGAACCCTAGAGATCTCCCTACTATCGTCACCAATTTTGTTGTGGGTGGGAAATCCCCCTACAGACTAGCATTAAGGGTTCTTTCATGCATGCAGAAAATGACCTAAAGTCTCCTACGTTTTACCAACATCCCAATCATAAACCCCATTATTCATATGCAAATACAAGGTTAAAAATATCAAGTTATTGTACCTTAGTTTCCATGTTTGATGTTGATCCTTTAACATTTTGTTTCTCCTTGACTGCAAATCTCCTCTCAATGTTGACCTGCATTCACACAAAGACAAACAAATAACTCTACATGCATATGATCTATGAACTAATGGGTTAGAGATTCTATCAAAATATAATCAAATTTAAATATTGACAATCTCATATGGTGGGACATGGAAAGTACTTTTTTTATTAATCTCACATTGAGAGTAACCTTACATTAGTGATATTGGCCACTACTCCTCGAATCTAGTCCTGGGCTCCTCTTCAACTGTGCTCCAACTACTTTTGGTATATTCTTCTCTTCAAACACTAGTTTCTAAAAGGTTGGGACAAAGGGAATGAAAAATTAGGTAGAGTTTCTTTACCATTATTTTCCTCCTTCCAAATGGGACCCCTACCCCTTCTTTTATAAGATAGAAAGGGATAGGTATTTGGTCGAGTGACCGGCTATGGGCGGTCAAATGGTTTAGGTAACTTACCCAAAACTGTGAGTTCTCTCTACAACTTTCCATTTTTCATTCTTTTGTAGGTATACGCGGGTTGTAGTGGGACAATCAACATATATATGCGTGCAGTAGTGGAGCAGGGCATGTGTGTCTTAAAAAAGGGTGTTTTTAAGAAGAGTTGTTCAATAGTGTCTTGGAAAAAGATGTAAAATGAGATGGCTTGATGCCAGGTAATCATATCTGGTGTAATTTAGGGTTATAACACACATAGACTTGTGCGCCTATATATGGGACATTCACGTAGTTGTGCGCAATTGTCTAAGGCACAACCACATAGATATATGATCATTATTTTTGAAATGTTTTGGGTGTTTGAGGCTGACTCAATTCATTTTTTGTGGATGCAGGTGATATTTGGTACCACCAAACTGTGATTCATTGGAGGGAGAGGGATTAGGAGTATATCCAAAGAGATGAGGGAGATGATGCACGTATTCAATGCAATTTGGCCTAGGTGGGCTTCTTGAAGTTCTTTGATTGTTCCCTAGTGAGGTCACAGGAGGAGTTTCTCTGGTTTTTTATTAGGATATGAAGGCCCTATATCTGGGATGATGTATTGTTGGAGTAGTGTGGTGGGGGGACATGAGTGGTGGTATCTGGTGCAATGTGATACTGTATATGGCACAATGGTAATGGGGAACATGCCTCTATGAGTGATGCCCCCAACGATGGATTTTCCAGAGCTAGGAGCACCATAGCTTCCATAGTGTGATGTATGGGAATGGCCCACTTTTTGTACTATATATGTATAGGGTTAGTGTGTCATTGTTTCATGGAAACCTACACAGGAGACTTAGCTAAATCATACACAAACAAATCTTATCAAGAAAAGGAAGAGAGATACAATATGAAGAATGAGAATCATTGCATATTATGATCTAATCAATGAGTGAGTGATCTTCACTCATATAGGAAATGACATCCTATAATTAGGAATGCATGCATAATAGTGATGGTATAAAATTAGAAAGTCTAAAATAGAACTAGTCAGTTAACTCCCACTGAAATAGTGTTACTCCCACTGAACTAGTGTGCCAAAAATATAAACTTCCCTAACACCCCCCCCTAAACATCACTATGGAGTAAAAAATGAGTCCTAGATACTAGGCCATATTAGGTACTCATGTACAATGCAAATAATGAACACTGAATAAAAATGAGGAAAGAGGGAAAAAAACATTGGAATAAAACCCCCCCTCAAAACAAAATGCATCAAAAGAAGAAAAGATAGATGCTAGGCAGTTTTGTTCTTCCCTTGAAGACAATCCCTCAAACTATGAAAATTCTTCTCAGTGTAGGTCTTTGTGAATATGTTAGCAGTATGTTCAGAGGAAGGATAAAACTTCAAATCAATGATCTTGTCATGTACTAGATCTCTGATGAAATGCATGTGGACCTCAATTTGTTTAGTTCATTGTCGTTGTACTGGATCTTTGTAAAATTTCAGTGTATTATGACTGTCACACCATATGATAGTCGAACAGTGGAACCGGATACCAATATTGGTAAGGAAGTGTTGAAGCCAAAGTGTTTGAATGACACAGTTGACTACTCCTTTGTACTTGACGTCTGTGAAAGATAAAGCAATGATTGATTACTTCTTACTTGACCAACAAATTGGACCTGACCCCAAACTGAGAGTGTACCCATATGTTGACTTTTGATCTTTGCTATCATGAGCCCAATATGAATCTATTAAGCCTATGAGATCTAATGCACAACTAGTTGCATAGTGAATCTCATAACTCATGGTGCCTTGAAGATGTCTGAGGATGCACTTGGAATCTTTCCAGTGTAGATCATGGGGTTCCTACATGTATCTAGAAACTTATCCTACCACATATGAAATATATGGACAGGTGTGGGTGAGATACATAAGACTCCCCACCAAATTTTGATACAAAGTGTTTTCCACTAATGGTGTATGTTTGCACCCAATTCGTCACTTGGTGAGCAAATAAAGGGTGCTTACATGCCCAGTTGGGTATTGCTAGGCATGATAGTTGTAGAGGAAAGAGTTAGAAAAAGAACAACAAAACTATAAACAAGAATTAAATTAAAACAAACTAAAACTATGAGCATATGGAAAAAGAAATAACAAAGACAACAAGACCAATATCACCAATGTTTTTAGATGGTCTATTGATGAAATCAAAGCACAATGAAGAAAGGGAACTGTGGTTCCTTTTTCCTCCAAAGGAAGGCTCTTGAGGCCCTCACAAACTTGCTCTCCTTACAATAAGAAAATGAGAATGATGGTGAAAGAACTCCAAGTACATTCACTCAATGGAGAGGTGAATGGCTCAATGAAATGGTTCTTATGTGTTATTGTCAAGGAGTGAGTCCTTAAAACAATCTAAGCAGCATAACATTACATGAAATTCCTTGAGAAAATGATGTTTCTTCATGGCTTTTTATAGCATAGCATTGGGTGATTATGTAACTCCTTTGAGGTGTGAAAAGGGTCTCTTTAGGGATCAATTAGGTCTTTGACTAGCCTACCATGCGGATTCAACTCAGATTTGGGGTCAAATCGGCTTGGGAGTTGATCCATAAGTGGTTGGGAGGCTGACCAATTTCAATAAATGTGTCGTTTAGCAGGTGCGCGGGTTTTAGCGCCAACATTCGCACGTTTTGCGCGCATGCGCGCATTGTACGTTCCTGTTCTGAGCATATGCATGCACACCCAAATTCTGTAAAGCACCCTTTGATTTTTGGTTACTTTGTATAGTTTTTGACCCTTTTGCAATGCTGTGAAACTAATTTAGTCCCATGAATGACTTCATTCCTGTTTTGACGATGCTGAGTTCTTGTCGCCATGTGCGGACAAAATTTCAGTGATAACAGATGCCCCCTGATGGATGAGGTTAGGAGCATACGTATAGCCGAAATCCATCAATGTTTCTTTTACTGAGAATGTGGTTGCAAGAGAGAGCAATAGTGAAACCGTTCAGAGCGATCCATTGGAGAAGAAAGGAACCGGTAGAACCCAACCCTTCATAAGGTGTGTAACAATATACAAGTGTGTACAAACGAGGCGGGCATGCCCCATGCTCGTGTTATGTAACTTTGACAAAAGATGAAGGAAGTGTTGGTGTAGACAACTGCAGTGCCCTCGGGGGAAGTAATGATAAAGGCAGAAGACAATTCTATGAAGGAACATACTCTGAACAATAGGCAATGATCGCGGTAATAAGAAGCGACGATGATGCAGGCAGTGATGGCCCTACCAAGTTCAGAGGTCTTCGGAAACGGATAATAATAATTGCAATAGTCGCAAAGTAAGACCCACCTCAACATGAGAAAGTGTTGTCGTTGAATGTTATGGGGGTCAACGACATCAGGAATCAATGGTGTTTCCCCCTGTGCCGTCCGAGATCACTCATTGAATGGAAAATGAGAACCAAGATAATGTCTCCCTTCTGGAAAAGTGTGTTGATGTCGACAAAAGGGGGATGCAACTCCCAGAAGCAAAGGGCTTCGTGAAATCTACTGAGGTGAGGAAGTGGCATAGGTACATGGATGAATTCAAGGAGTGGGAAGACTCAAGACTGCCCTTGGTTGGAGGGTGTATGATATAATGAGTGGCCGCAACCGTGTGACAAGGTCGAGTGTTAGGGAGACGCCAAGACCGAGGATAAGTTGTGCCAGAGGCGGGACAAGGTGAACAAATTTAGAGGGTAGAGGCAAGTGACCTATGAAGTACTCTGAAGATATGGATGATGCCGGTAAGGGAAAATGATAAGTAGAGCTCCAACCAAGGGCGACATGGGTTGCATATGGCCAAAAAAGAAGCAAGTCGCCAATGGTGACGACAAAAGAAAATGTAACGACTAGAAATAAAGGCGTTTGTACAATAAATAATGAATAATTTGTTGGGAAAAATGTAAAAATACAGAAACGGGTGCCCCAATGTGAAAATGAGTGCCCCAGGGAGGGCATAAATTTCTTGGAAAACTGATGAAGGGTGGGGGCCCCATCGGTGAGTTTTTGTATGAGGTAGGTGAAATGAAGATAGGTTCGCAGATGGGCAAACTGATGGTGGATGGAATGGAGGCTTCATGATCCTGTGGGGGTGCAGGTAAAAAGAATAGAACCATAAAGCGATGATTTGGGAGTCCATATGGGAAGCTAGCAAAATGAGGATAAGAAGTATGTGGTTGATCTGCAACATGATGAAAGACTATTGGGACTCCCATCCCTAAAGGGTAATGATAAACAGCATGAGTGTCAAAAAGTGCCAAAAGGTGCTATGAATGGGACAACTCATGTGGGTAAGAAAGCTACCGGGTAACAGTACCGAAGATGCAAATGGAGGTGTGAGTACTACAGAGCCGGGAATGGGTATCCTAAAGGCCAATATCAGAGGGTGTGACTAGAAATGTAAATGCAGTACAGTGGGAGAGACTACATGCCAGTGCTAAGTATATACCTGAAGGAATGATGTTGAGAAATGATGATCACGTACCTGCACACAAAAAAACCAAATACCCAAAGTAAACAATTTCTGAAGAGAATCAAAGATATGAGCATGTATTTGACAAATGTGACTATGCGCATGTGTACCTGACCATGATATGGAAAAAAGGGCACCCCGGGGGCCTAGGACGAAAAGTGACCTAGGGACTGCCATGATGTAGGCGGCGGGATGCTGATCCCATGGCTAAAGACAGTTTGAGTGGAAGTTTGGCAAAAGGCCTATATATAGTTGTAGGGCCCACATTGCCACCTCATTTGTACCTGCTACTATAGTGACGGGAGGATCATATTGCAGAGGAGATTTGGAGTTTCAGGGAGCACGGGGTATTCGATCGACGGTGTGCAAGTATCAGGTTAGTGGTCTGATCATCCTGCATAGAAATAGGTTTCCAATTTTTGGGCAGGGTAGGTACGGGGGGGACGTACAGGGGGTTTGAGGGATTTTTTGGTAGGATGTGGGCCCACATGCGTGGGCAATTCAGTGGAAGACGCGCATACGTGCGCGCCTGTCCGTTGAATAAACATGCATTGGTGCGCGTGAGGGGGAATTTAAGGCGCGCCCTAGGGGCGCGCCTGTGAGGTGGATAGGCGTGCATTAGTGCACGCCTGTGGGGTGAACAGGCATGCACCAGAGCGCACCTATGGGTTTTGACAGGCGTGCACTAGCGCGCCTGTATGGTGAACAGGCGCGCTCATGAGCGTGCCTCTGAGAAAAATAGGCGCGCATACGTGCGCGCCTGTATAGTGAATAGGTGTGCATGTGTGCGCGCCTGTGGGTGGTAAAACCGCGCCTAGGAGGCAAGGTTGGAGGGTGAAAAATGAGTCTTTTTTATGCATTTGATGGTTGCATAAGCTGATATAGGAATCTGTGTTGATTTGCAGGTTGTCAGCAGTGGTGATGGCTGTGCGGTGGCGTGAGCGAGACTGGTCGCAGTTGCGAGATGCTGTGGCCAATGCAGGGCCTGAGGTACGAGTGGCTTTAGAAACCTGTGGGTTGCTAAAGTTCTTTGAGTGCCCGTTGATATGGGCACAAGAGTATTTACTGCAGTTCCTACTCCAGATGTGGAGTCCAGAGCTGCACTGCTTCCTCATGCGAGGAGAGCAGATCCCCTTCACTGCGGTGGAGGATGTCTATTTTTTGACTGGGCTCCCCTTTCAGGGAACGCCTCTGCCAGTAGAGCCTATGTTGCCAAGGGATACACCCCTGTCATAGATCGCCGAGTGATATTGCTCAGGTGAGAACTACATGTCTGGGACTATAGTGAGTGTGAGTGGTCTAGATTCCCTGGCGCATCGTTGCATAGCGGCGATGATTGTTCGTGTCTATGGGTCACTGGCGACCCAACGGATTAGTGGTGGCCAGTTGCTGGTGCTAGAGAGGGAGGTGGTGGGCCGTGAGCGGTTCGCATGGGGGCTTACGCTACATGCACGGATGATCGTGCAGCTGGACCGTTGTCGGTCCACATGTACAGGAGAGTTCGTGTTTGGCTCGATCTTGGTAGTCCTGGTTTTTGGAGAGGGTGTCGATGCTACGCCTAAGGTTCTACTAGAGGTGCCAGGGGTATGAGAACCGGGCTTGAGGTGGTGGTCATCAGTTTTGGTTCACCACGGTGGTGGAAAAGGTGGCCATTATTTTATGGTGCAGGCGGCACAGATATGGTGGCAGATGCCGCAGGTCATACTTCAGTACCCCTATGCTGGGGTGGACTTCTGGGGGGACCCGGACATGGTGTTGCCTCCTGGGGAGGTATTTGATCATCGAGGTATGATGAGTATGTGTATGTTTTTATTTATGTTATGTTTTGAGATATCAGTTCATATGTGATATAGATGCTGATACGATCGTTTGTCTGTTTTTTTGTGCATGTGCAGACGTGGCACCTCGCGGGCGTGAGGTGGAGTTGCAGAGAGCGTCAGTTCAGCGAGAGCCAGAGAGACTGCCACGTGGAGAGAGGCATCGGCGGGATGAGCCCGCGGGGCGACCGACAGAGCCTGAGAGGGCAGCGAGGAGGCGCCAGTATGATGACCCTGGTGCGGGGTCATCGCATTCTCCTCCGACGACAGCCGGAGTAGATTTTGATGATATACGCCATCGGCTAGAGACGTTGTTACAAGACGTGCCTGAGGGCATGTGGATCCGTATCCAGGATGAGGGGTTCCTGGAGTAGTGCATAGGAGTACCTCCACCATGGCGGGGTATAGTGCGACGAGAAGCTATGCTCGCTGCAATGACTAGTGGAGGCCTGTCGTCGGGGCAGGAGGGTCCTGCAGGTCTTCCACCACCACCGCCTGGGGCAGGTGGGGGTGGGCCACCACCTCCTCAGGAGGGAGGAGCCACTGGGGGTGCGATAGAGGCACCCTGATGGATGTATATTGTATACCTTTTTGATAGGCTAGTGAGCCGGTTTTTGTACCGAGGTGTTGTATGGGCCTACGGATACATGTATTTTGTGTATGTAAACTTTCGGATGGCCTGATGGGCCCGTATATATATATGAGGATACATATTTTTGAGATCCTGATGTTGTATACATGTGGTTTTTGTTGATGATGATGATGTTTATTATATCTATATGATGTGATAGGATGTATGAGATGTTCATGTATGTGTAGCTTCATGTGATATATTCCAATCTAACACCATGTTAGCTATTTCATCTATTGCTTGATTCAATTGTCTTGGAATATGTGTAAATGTAATGGAATCAAAATGTCAAGATAATAATCTAACCTGCAGGTATTTGTGAAAGAGGCACGGATCGCGTACACGGTATACATTGTTGAGTTGGAGAACGACTAGTTGAGAGTCGAGGAAAATGCTAAGGTGATGAATATGATTATGCTGGGCATCGGTCAGGAGGCCAATGACAACAGTGTATTCGGCTTGGTTGTTGGTTGCTGGTCCGAAACAGATGTCGCTTGAATGTAGCATTTCATGTGAGGGGGTATATAAAGCCCAAGCTGCCGAAGCGAGATTTTGTGTCCAATGGCTAGTCCCGTCGGCGTACCCAATGTGGTAGGCTGGTGGAGGAAGCATATGTCAATAGCATAAAGGATAGTTTAGACGAGAGAGGTGAGAGAAAAAAGATTAAAAACACTANAGAAAGAAATAACCTAAATTAGTAAGACTACTTCTAAGCATAAAATTTCTTGAGGTATAACCCATTGACGGGTTCCTTGAGTGAGAGGCCTTCGGGGGAGGCCAGGATGTAAGTGCCTTTGGTGAGGTAATGTTGGATTATGTAGGGCCATGCCAAAGTGATTCGAATTTGCCGTGTCCAAAGGTATCATGAGCGATATCATAGGCCAGGACAAGGTCGCCTTCGCGAAATGATCGAAGCTTGACATGGCGATCAAAGGTAGCCTTGGATAATTTTTTAGCTTCCTCATTGTTCTGTAATGAAGATCGATGATCTTCATCCAGCGAATCCAAGTTCAGCAAGTGCTGCTCCATCGGAGCAGTGTCGGGTAAAATCTCAATTGCGGTGCGGAGGGTGGGAATTTTTCACTCGATGGGAAGAGTTGCCTCGACCCCATGGACTAAATGAAATGGCGTGAAACCTGTAGCGGTCTTTACTGTCGTTCGATAAGCCCATAGCATGGAAAATAACACATGATGCCAATTGGTCTTATGTTTATTAACCGTGCGCTGTAACATGGTCTTGAGGACTTTGTTCACTGCCTCGACCTGTCCGTTTGACTGAGGGTAGTATGGTGAGGCGAACTCGTGAGAGAAGCCTAACCGAGATGAGAGTTCAATGAAGATCTCATTCTCAAAATGTTTCCCATGGTTGGAAATGAGTTGGAGTGGTACTCTGAACCGGGATATGACGTGGTTAAAGAAAAAACGCGCTGCAATGTCAGCGGTGTTGTTGATAGTGAGCATAGCTTCGGCCCATTTGGTGAAATAATCCACCGCGACAACAATGTATTTGTGACCATTGCTGGAGGGGGGATTACAAGTCATAAAGTCGATGCCCCATTTACAAAAAGGGCCCGCAGTAATGACAGGGTGAAGAAGAGCGGGGGGAGCTCGGGCTTTATTGGCATAGAGATGACATTGCTCACATCGTTTCACGACATGAATGCAATCATAAAACAAGGTAGGCCAAAAGTAACCGGCTCAGATAATCTTCTGAGCCATGGATATACCCGAAAGATGGCCCCCACAAGCGCTGCTGTGGCAGTCGTTTAAGACTCTGTCGGCCTCGTCAATAGTTAGGCAACGACGAAGAATGGTGTCGACGCCCCGCTGATATAGGATGTCTCCAATGAGGAGATAGTAGGGGGCCTGATGGTGAATACGTCGACGATCATATCGTGATAGATGGTTACCGAACTTTTGAGTTTGTAGGTAGACTATAAGGTCGCCATACCAAGGATCATCAGAAGCGATGTAAAAGAGATGTTCGTTAGGAAAGTCGGTATTGACGGGGGCACTAGATGTGTCAGAGGGAAGGGCCGTGACAAGTTCGGCGAGAACGAGGACCTTCTTACTCTTAGGTGTTGAGAACTCAAGGTCATATTCCTAGAGGATAACGATCCAGTGAGCGAATTTGTCATTAACTTGTCGACGGCTGAGCAAATATTGCATAGGGTTGGAATCTGCGATGACCTTCGTGGTGCGAAGCAGAATGTAATGGCGCATTTTCTGGACTGCGAGGACAACTGCAAGAGCAAGTTTCTCTTCGTGTTTGTACTTCAAGGATGGCCCTGAGAAGTTTTTACTAACGTAATAAATGACATGTTCACAATTTTCATCTCCGATCTGGACGAGGACGCCGGCTATTGATACAGCTAATGCTGATATGTAGAGGATGTAGTCACGATTATAGTCAAGTGCACTAATGAAAGGTGCATTTGAAAGCACTGCTTTAAGATCATCAAATGACTATTGGGCGTAGTTGTCCCAGTGAAAAGGGATGTCATGACGTAGTAAGAAAAGGAAACCATGTGCACGGATGGCGTAATCAGGAACAAAGCATCTAAGAAAGTTATCTTTGCCCTGTAGACTCTGCAGTTGTCGTAAATTCCGAGGAGGTGGAATTTCGGTGATAGCTTTGACTTTGAGGGGGTCCACGGTAATGTCGTTTTGGGAGATGATAAAACCGAGGAGGCACCCTGCGGTGACGCAAAACACACACTTGAGAGGGTTCAAGCGGATTTTGTACAGACGACACCGTTGAAAGATGATTCGTAAATCATCGAGATGTTGGGTGCGTTTCTTGGATCGAGTGGTGAGGTCGTCCAAATAGGCGAGGATGATCTCAACCAGATCGTGAAAGATGTATGTCATCACGCGCTGGAAGGTTGCGTTGGCGTTTTTGAGGCCGAAGGGCATGACACTATATGAAAACGTACCACATGGGGTAATGAATGCGGTTTTATATTGATCGGCTGGGTGGATTTGGATTTGGTTGTAGCCAGAGAATCCGTCCATAAAGGAGAGAGCCTCGTGGCCCGTGCAATCGTCGATAATTTGATTGATGAAAGGCGTTGGAAAATTGTCTTTTCGACATGCGTTATTGAGATCGCGAAAGTCTGTGCAAACGTGGATGGTGCCCTGTTTTTTGTCGACAGGTACAGGGTTGGAAACCCATGAGGTGTAATCGATGGGGTAAATAAAGTCGGTCATACGTAATTTGTCGATTTCAGCTTTAATAGCCGTAGCTTTGGCTAGGTGTAGTGGTCGTTGTTTCTGGTGAACTGGTGTGATGTCAGGCCAGGTGTCGATGTGATGCTCAACAATAGATGGCTCAAGGCCAGGCATCTCTGTGTATGACCAGGCGAAAATGTCCCGATATTCCTGGAAGAGGGCTTTGTATGCGGCGATTTCTTGAGGAGTGCAAGTGGCTCCAATGATGATTTCTTCGACAATGCCATCTTTAATGGAAATGTCGATTTTGATGGTGAGGGAAATGTTGGCCATATTACCTTCTTCAAAAGCGTTAGGGGCAGGAATGGGATTGTTGAACCAATCGATCGGCCTGGGTGGGATAAAATCTTTGGTTTCTACCTCGTAAATGGAGTTTTGTCTAGGATACATGAGGACATCCTATGGAAGGAAGAGGGCATGATGATGTAGTGCGTCCTAGGGAGAGTCTAGGCATTGTAGCTCTTCCAGTATTTCCTCGTCGCATTGGAAATGCTGGGAATACAAGGGGTCGTGAGGAGTGATCTCAACGCTAGTGTGATTGCCCCCTGTTGGGGAAGCAAGGGGAGTGGTGTGAGAAGATGATGAGGGTTCACTCGTCATGAACCATATGTTGAAGCACTGAGGGGTACCCGTGGTGGTTGGGTGAATAGTGTCCATAGGGGAATGAACAGGAGAGTTGGGTGGGTTACGGGGTAAATCCTCAGATATGCCGTCTAAGAACCAAGGAGGCGTTGGGAGTGCCTCAGGTTCAAGCGAAATGACATGAAAATCCTCGAGTGGCGAGGCAATGTCAATTACCGCCGCTGCGGGTTGGTGACGCAGGGCCAATTGATGTTTCCTGTATGCGAGGATCATTGGACACTGGTATGTAAAGTGAGTTAATGAATCACAAAGAGAGCAAGGGAATCTCATACGTTTGTTGACTGAAGTTGTGACATAGTGAATGTCACTGATATTTGTTTTGGAAGACGTAGCAGGGCATGGGTCGTTCTGAAAATTCTGGCGTATAGCAGCTAATGTCTGCCAGAAACATGGCAGTGCTAGGCAATGATGAGTGTAATGGCCATACTCAGAACAGATAGCACACGCGTATTTGGTCCTCAACCCTTTACTACTAGAAGGTTGGGTGGTAGCAATAGGACTAGTAGTAGTGATAGGTGTTGTGGGAATTTGATTGATTGGAATCAGATTCCGTAATTCCGGTAGTGATGGGCAGTTGTTGGTTTGGTGACCCTCTTTCTCACATAATGCACAAGGTGGTGGAATGCACGGAGTAAGTGGAGTTGTGGGATCCTTCTTCTTTCGCCTGCCCCCAGCTGTAGCAGGAGGGGTAGGGAGTATGGGGGTAGTGGGGGTCAGGACAAGAATCATCATGGGGAGGCCTTCTTGTGGGTGGGGGACCATCTCAGGTGGATGTAAATACCACACTGGGATTGCTAACACCATATTGGGTAGTGTGAGCGTTGCGGTTACCTAGAAAGATTCTATACCGGGTGGAGGGTAAAAGAAGGGAATTTGAGTGAGGGGTCAGGGAACTGTCTCCCAAATGGGATTAGGCCCTTGAGGGGGTGAGAATTCGTTGACTGAAGGGGTCGACGAGTGCGCAGGAGGTTCTGGCTGGAGTGGGTCTGTGACTGTTGAGACGTCAGGAATGACTGAAGCCTCCTGAGGAGGATGTGTTTCCTCCGTATGAGTTCTGTCAGATGAGATGACGTAGACTTGATTAGGGGGAAGGAGTGGTGGTGCTCCATGGTATGTCCCTAATAAAGATGGATCTTTGAAAATCCCAGGACCCATCTCTATGAGTGGATATGTGTCCTTGTTGGTATGTATGAGAGGAAAAATGTTATCGAGATTGGCAGATGGATTTGGCTCGTAATGTGAGACTTGGTCGATGGTTACAATTTTCCCGTTGTGGGGGAACATGATTGTCCTAAAGACTGATGATGCCACTGCCTTCATAGCATACATGTAGCTACATCCAAACAAGATATTGTAATCAAGTGGGGCGTCGATAACTTCGATGTCAATGAGAATGGTTTTTCCCCCGAGTTCCATGGGGACATTTTAGAAGAGCCCTTCAGGAGATGATGGTCATCCGTCGTAAGCTCGTAGTGTGATGGCGGAGGGTATGAGTTCCGGGGAACTGAGTTTCTACTAGACTATTTTGGACATGATGCATGTAGATGCACCCTCATCGATGATACATCGATGGACGATGATGTTCCGTATTTTTACTGGTATTTGAATAGCGACCAAGGCGGGAAGACAAGGTTCACATCTATCAAGGTCAAAGGTGATGAGTTGAGTATCAACAGAGTTGACTGCCCCCAAGGCGGAAAGTAGTGATTTCCGCTGTGTAGGACAAGTCTGGAGGACTTCCAGAACTGATATGGCAGTCAGGTATTGTGCCAAGTCGTCTACCAAACTGTAGTTATGTGCTACCCTAGCCTGTGGGTTATGAACATTCATGCGCAAGGGGATACGAGGGATGCATAATGGTGGTTCAGAAGAAGGGCGAGGGATCACTAAAATGGGTCTTGTTGGTGTAGGGTTTGTCTCTAGAGAGATAGGGGTAGACTCAGCTGATGTCTGATACTGACGATTGCATGTTTGCAGAAGAATTTCTTCCTCACTGGTGAGGAGAATCGTTCGCTCTGTTGGATTGTTGGGGTTATGGTATTGGCCCACCTGAGGTGGGGGATGTTGTGTGTCCAGTTGGGTGTTTATCACACCTTGATGTGGGATAGGATTTTGTAGCACGGCGGGAGGGGGTTGTTGCACATACTGTTGTGGTGCCTGCTGAGGGGCAGTTTGTGCAGGGGTAGGGGGAAGACTCCCTGAGTCTTTCAACCATTTGAAATCAGTGATCTGGGGTCAGTGGTGAGTGTAATGACCGAAATCGCCCCAAAGAGCACAAGGGTGGATGGTTTTAACATTATTTCTCCCTTGTCATTTGTTGTTATTGCCCCCTTGGGGGTTTTGGTTCCCTTGGTTCTGGTTGCCCCCAGTGGGTTGGTGTTGTGGGGGTTGATTCCCGCCTTGACCGGGGTTGTTGTTATTCCTATTCTGTCCTTTCTTCTTGGCATTGTTCGGAGGGTTGGTTGTGTTCAACTGTTCAAAATTTTGGTATTGTTGAGTAGCAGAGGGTTGAACAAAATTTACCCCCGCATGTGGATGTGGGGGAGCCATGGGTTGTGGAGGACCAGGAAATGGGAAGTATGGATTTTGTGGTGGTATCGATCCATAAGGTACATAGGAAGGATGAGTGCTTTCACTAGTACTATAAGCTAATGTTGAGGGGGTACAACTGTTTGTGGGAACAGGTGGATGTATGGGAGGTGCCAGCGGTGGTCCACTAATGGGTGGAGGTATAGAAACAGGGTATGGATGTTGATAAGGGGGTGGGGGGTAATAAGAAGTGCCCCCATATGTCGGAGGGTATTGAGGTGTTCCATACATCGGCGGTGGTTGGGGTTGTGGACCATGGTGTGTGGTGGCACCAATTAGTCTGTCTGCTGAGTGAGACATCCCAGGTTTGTCTTGGCCAAATGGCACAGGTTTTGGAAGATCAGGAAGTACTATGTATAAGTATCCTGATTGTGCATAAATAAGGTCATATTGTTGAGCCTTGTTGATGGCTTCCTCTTCGGATTGTGGGAATGTGGAAGCTACATCCTTCCCAAGGAGAGGGACAAGTGATCTAAGAAACCAGTCAAGACATTGTTGTTTGGTGGTTTCTGCTTTACACAAACTACGTCGCCTATGCCACTCATGAATGTGGTCAGAGATGTGGGTGGTTGAGGTCTGTTTGAAGTTAGACAGTAGTTCTAGACCGTTGTCATGGCGGATGGGTAATTGGAAGAAATTTAAGAATGCTTTGGCCAAGGACTCAAAGGTCGTATGGGACCCTTATTTTTCTTCAACATACCATTTGGCAGATGGGCCAGTAAGTGTGCGTTGGAATAATCGCAGTCTGACGGAATCCTCCATAATGCTATTGGAAGAACACCATAGATGAAAGGTCATGACATGGTTGGCGGGGTCATCACCTGCCTTTCCTTCAAACTTTGGTATGTCGGAAGGAAGTTTGGTTGGCATTGCAGGCCATGTGGCGTCATGCAATATAGGATCATTGGTAATCTTGGTGAGATCCGGTATGTTGAGAGAGGCCAAGTATGGCATCTGTAGTGGGGTGGGAGGGTTAGCTCCAACCATAGTGTGTTGTGAACCTGATCCTTGATGGGGACTAGGTGGTTTGGTGCTCCCTCCTTGAGAGGAAGTGGGTCCCCCGCTTCCGTGCAAAGGAGAGCGAGTAAATGTATGACCTTGGGAAGTGGACCCAAGTAAGGAAGAACCAAGCAAAGTTGATCCTAAGATGGTAGCACTCACAGGAGTGTGTGAAGGAGGTACCGATGATCGGGTATGAATAGATACTCCCCCTAAAATAAGATGAAGGTTGAGCAAGAATCATGAACGACGGGGGTTCTATGGTTCCCCTATGATGTTAGACTAGTTGTGTGAATGTGTGCAACAAGTGGTGAGAGAAATATAGAAACAAGAGTCTTTGTTGTGATTCTTTTACACAATATATATATATCAAAGTCAAATTGTAATCATATGTGCATCATACATAAATGAGAAAGAAGCATATATGTGGGTAAGAGGGTTTTGTTCATGTGGGGGAATCAAAAAAGAAAGAAAATGCTTGTGTCCTAGAAGACGTAACGTCCTTCCTCTCAAAGTGGCACTGGACCTTCCAATAGCACTCAATGGTGGGGTCTGAAGTCACCTAAAGAGAAACTAGTGAAGGATGAAATAACTGGTTATAATGAGGGGTAGAGGGGGAAATATCCTGAAAGAGCTGGCGATACTTCCCAATAGCCACACAAAATCTAATCAAGGTGCGATTGCAGCCCACAATCACCACCTGGGAAGATGTCCTAAAGTTGGTCACTAGGTACCTCGGTCCAAGTGCGACATTTAGATTTTCGGCCTAAGAAATGGGTCACGGGCTGGATCCCATCCAAGAGGTGGGTGCCTCAAGGGGGGATGCACAGAACAACCGGACCTCGACCTTCGACCCTTCATGGGTATCTCCCTGCCTCATGGTGATTGGAACACTAGACTTGGAGGATTTGAAGTTCCCTATTTGTCAACTTCTATGTTTGAAAATGTGAGAACCAGATAACGGGGAGTTATTTGGATGCCTATCCCCGAAATCCTACCTAGACTAAAATCTTCTTTTGGAACCTCCTGTGGAGGAAAACTTAGTGAGTTTTTAGACAGATTTTAGGTGAAGTTGTTTTGTGAGGCTGGGGGTGAAAACCAACCTCATTTGATTAAAAGTGGGAGTGGATAGTCCTATCAAGAAAAGATTGGGTGTTTTCAGAATCCCTTTGGAGGAAACCTACTTAGGCCTCCACGTTTCGAGAAGAGGCTATGTGAGTGAAAAAGTGACTTTTGTGTGTGAGTGAAAGTGTGCCAAATTTTAGTTAATTAGATGTCACCTTGCTGCATGTGGACATCGCTTGGTCCTTTACAAGAGTTTGATTACCTAATTAGCTAGATGTCATTGGTACAACCTTGCGAAATTTTCAAAAGCCCTAGGAAACTAGCATGTGGATATGTGGTCCGTTACTATCCTTTAACTCCCTATGTGTGAGTTAATCTAGAAAAAGCATGAAACTATCCTAGATTGAACATGTGGGCATGTGTGGGCCCGTTACAAACTTTTAAACTCTCCTAGTTTTTTTTATCTAAGAAAGCAAAATTGCAACCACTATCCTACATTTGTGACATGTGGGCATGTATGGGCCCGTTACAAATTTTGGACATGTTTGAAAAATGAAACTAAGAGGGGTCCCAAAAAAGGGCCTTTGTCCTCTCCTACAAGTTTTGAAATTTTTGTTAAGGGAGACGAGATTGTTTTCGCAATCTCTTTCTGATTCTCAAGATCACTTGAAGGCGCAAGAGAAGAGCATACTCAAGGATTGTTACTTCAATTTCTAGTTCCAAATGTGAATTAGGTGTGATTAAGTATGATTGTCCAACTTATATTATAAATCAAAGCAAGCCATCCACGTGGCAAAAAACAAATAAGGAAAAATGATTTTTCTCCACCTAAGTGCCTATGTTTGTTTGACTATCCCCTTTATAAGTTGAGGGGTCTAAGTGGTGTAGTATTTAGAGCATGCATAAAATCATTCTTAAGAAGGAAAATTTCTTTCCCCACATCCCAATACCTTACAATGTGAAATTTAGATCAAATGTGTGCCCCCTGGTTCATACACAGGCACACAGAGCGCATGGGCGCTATCTGAATTGAGACTGAAAGCGCATGCGCTCAGAGGAAAACTGCTATGAAGGCGCATGCGCGCACGATGCATGTCTGTGGGGTGGAAAACCCGCGCGCTTGTGACAAGAGGCCGAGAAAGAAAATCCGGATGGATTTCTCTCAATTCTCCCTCGAATTGACTGGTTAGCAGGTCGGTAGAGGCCGTTTTGTGAACCTGCAAGTTAATAAAATCAAAAGGAAAGAAAAATAAAACCAAATGAGGGAGGAATTGATACCTTATCCCCAGTACGATCACCAATCTGTTTGCACCCAATTCGTCACTTGGTGAGAAAATAAAGGGTGCTTACATGCCCAGTTGGGTCTTGCTAGGCATGACAGCAATGTTTTTAGCTGGTCTATTGATGAAATCAAAGCACAATGAAGAAAGTGAACTGTGGTTCCTTCTTCCTCCAAAGGAAGTCTCTTGAGGCCCTCACAAACTTGCTCTCCTTACAATAAGAAAATGAGAATGATGGTGAAAGAACTCCTAGCACATTCACTCAATGGAGAGGTGAATGGATCAATGAAATGGTGCTAATATGTTATTTTCAAGGAGTGAGTCCTTAAAACAATCTAAGCAGCATAACATTACATGAAATTCCTTGAGAAAATGATGTTTCTTCATGGATTTTTATAGCATAGCATTGGGTGATTATGTAACTCCTTTGAGGTGTGAGAAGTGACTCTTTAGGGCTCAATTAGGTCTTTGACCAGCCTACCATGCGGATTCAGCTCAGATTTGGGGTCAAATCGGCTTGGGAGTTGATCCATAAGTGGTTGGGAGGCCGACCAATTTCAATAAATGCGTCGTTTAGCAGAAGCGCGGGTTTTTGCGCCAACAACCGCGCATTTTGCGCCCATGCACGCATTGTACGTTCCTTTTCCGCGCATATGCGCGTGCACCCAACTTCTGTAAAGAACCCTTTGATTTTTGGTTACTTTGTATAGTTTTTGACCCTTTTGCAATGCTGTGAAACTAATTCAGTTCCATGAATGACTTCATTCCTATTTTGATGATGCTGAGTTCTTGTCGCCATGTGCGGATGAAATTTCAGTGATAACAGTGTATCCTCTCCATCCTCAAGTCTGATTCCAGATAAGAAGGGTGTAGGTGCAGACTTGAAATCTGTCATATGGAATCTATGCACAATATCCATGACATAATTAGCCTGAGAAAGTTTTATCCAAGAAGCATCCTAACTAACCTCAAGACCAATAAATAGGTGTAGTGGACCCATGTTTATCATAGAGAACTTGTCATGCAAAATATCTTAGACCAAAGCTATGGCTGAAGCAGATCTACCACTAATCAAAAGATCAACAACATAAATTACTAAAATCGTCACAGAGTTAGTATTCCTCAACATGTAAACCTTGGAATCATATTTACATCTAACAAAATCATGTGAAATAAAGTAAGAATCCATCTTTTAATACCATGCTCTAGGTGCTTTCTTGAGGCCATAGAGATAATTATTCAGTATGCATACTAAAGATGAGTTATGAATGAACCCCTATGTCTTCTCCATGTAGATCTCCTCTGAAATGTCACCATGAATAAAATCATTCTTCACATCCATCTGGTGAACTTCCCATACTTTGGTTGTTGCAATGGCTAGAGCCAAGCGAATGGAATCCATATTTTCTACAAAATCAAAGGTATCATCATAATCTATCCCATGAATCTATTGAAATCCTTTTGAAACTAATTTGTCCTTGTACCTACTCAGATGACCATCTACTTTTCTCTTTTTCCTATAGACCCATTTTCATTTGACAAGTTTCATCCCTGGTGGAAGTGGAACCAGATCCCAAGTCTGATTCTCTAGAAGAGAGTCATGCTCCTCCTACATGGATACTTCCCATAGTGGATTTCCAATAACCTCATAGTAGGTATGTGGATTAGAATATTGAACCATATAGCAATGAATGGGCATCGTTGGTTCAGAAGATGGAAGTACATGAGAAGGATCCACATGCCGAGATCGAGTCCTCCTCAAATCCAATGGATCCCCTGCAAGGTTTCCTTCTTCATGAATTGTGGATTGTTCCCACTTGGGAATTTACTGAAGCTCTAATGATGACTCCTCAGTTGTTTGTACTACCTTCTCATTTTCGTGTACAGAATCCTCTGAATTTGTGTTTGAATATGTAGCATCTGAGTGTGTGGAATCATCATCTTTGATTTCTGGAACTGATGGAAGCACAATAGTCTTTACATGTTGCACTGGAGGTCCATGCAAAGTAATATCATCAAAATGAACACTGTTCTCAATGATGAGTTGTTCTGTAGAGGGATAAATCAATATGTACCCCTTCACATCATTTGGATATCCCACAAATTAGATGCAAGGTGTTCTCTGTAGATCTAATGATTTCCTCTTTTCATAAGGAATATGGGCCCATGCTCTAGATCCAAAGATGTATAAGTGTGTGACATCTTGTTTGTCACCTGTCCAAGCCTTAAACAATGTCCTATCTTGAATTGATCTATGAGGTTATTTTTTTTTTTATGTAAGCAACACAGTTAAGTGCCTTATCCAAAAGCTTGGAGGGAAGTGATCTTGCATGAAACATGAAATTGGTAATATCATTGAGAGACTTGTTCTTCCTTTCAGCAACTCCATTCTATTGTGGAGTGTATGGAACTATGTTCTGCAACTAGATACCAGCTTCACGATAAATATTCTAGACGTATTTGTTGATATACTCCCCCCCATTTACTGTGTGGAGGATCTTGATTTTATTCCCAGATTGTGTCTCTACTAGAGCTTTGAAATCTTTGAGATGCTAAAAAACTTCATACGTTTGTCTGAGAAAATAAACCCAAGTAGAGCGTGAGTAATCATCAATAAATGTTAGAACATACCTTGCTTTGTTGATGGGAGGATCTGGAAATGGACCCGTGAGATCACTGTGAACAATCTCTAAGGAAGAGGAGGCTCTCCTTGCCTTCCCATTTTCAAATTTCTCTTCAGGATGCTTGCCAAAAATGCATCCTTCACAAATCCCTTCAAAAAATTGAATGTCTAGAAAGCCTTTGACCAATCCTTTCTTGGAAATTCATTACATGTATCTAAAGTTTAAATGACCAAATCTCGCATGCCATACTCTACTACTATCATTAGCATGTGTAAGTAGAAAAGAGGATTCATTGTCAATAAAATTAGTGATCTTATACAACTATTATTTGTGATCTACCTCACCAACTATAATAATGGAACTATCATACATGTCAAGTATAGTAATTGAATCTGATGTAAATTCAACCCTTTTACCTATTTGAGTGATTTGATAAACTGGGAGAAGATTTATAGAAATATTTGGAACATGTAAGACATTCTCAAAACTTCCATTAGGGATTTCCAATCTTCCCTCTCCTGCAACTGCTATTGGAGTATCATCCCCCATGAGAATAGGAGGTCCAGAGCATGAACTCAAAGAAGTAAAAACTTCCTCTTTAGTTTCCATATGATGTGATGTGCCATAATCTATAATCCATGAATCAGATGAGGAATTAACTGCAACCAGAGAATGATGTTTACCTTTCTTATGCGCATGATCTTCTTCCTTCTTATTCTTGGCTCCTTCAAGAATGAAGTCTCCAAGTTTATTCTTCTGAAGTACCTGTGTCATAAGATCAATATGCTTCTTCATACATGTGGATTATTCATGATTTAGTTTATTTCAATATGTGCACTGCTTTCCCTTATTCTTCTTCCCTTTGGAATTTGAAGAATATTTGGAACCTAGAGAATCCTTGAAAGGTTTGGAATATCCCTCCTTCTTTGACTCTGAATGTAATAGCTCCTTTCGTTTTTGCTTCGATTTCTAATTGGATAACCCTTTTCCATCATGCATGGTGAGTTCATGTGCTTTGGGATATTTCATGAGGCCCATTTGTATGAGTTTTGTCTTCTCTTGTGTGAGAGACTCAATGAACTGAGCCATCGTAGGCATTTTCCAATTTGTGCCCAAAAGACATCTGCTAGAATAGAAATTGGAGACATATACAACATATTTTGTCCCTGGCTTGGCCAAGGTTGTTAGAATAAGTTTTTTCTCTTGTGTAGACTTGTCAATACCACATTCACCAAAGCTCAAAATAAAATATTTAAATTTAGTAAAGAAATCTTGTATATTATCAAAACTTTTAGGGTCTAAGGTATTCAACTCTACCTCAAGCATATGACCTTGCATCTCATCCTTCTTTCCAAAGAGTCATTCCAAGGTGGTCTAGATATCATTTAGATTATTGCATGTGGAAACATGGAACCATAGATCAGTGGATATTATCTCAATAAGTAATCATGTGGCCTCATCCTTACAGTTCGCCCATCTGGTCTTCTCAAGCGATTATGTAGGTTTTGTTTTTGTCATCATCGTCAAATTATACAGTCATTTTATTTTGAGTTGGAATGAGGCCTTAGAATTACATTCAAAATAGTTGTATGGTGTGACTATTATCACTAGAATTTATTGAGGAATTTTCATTTCCTCCATCCTGCTATTGATTCTGAAAAGATCCTGAAAACCCAGATTGTGGATTCTGAGATATGATAGACGGTTCTATGACAACTATAGATATAATAGAACAGATATATATCCTAAAATATGATGTGGGTTTTGGATATTGTAGGTGAGCATAAGAATCCCTATGTTATACGTCTCTAGTCAAAATTTCAGCCCAACCCAGATCACGGATTTCGAGATATGGCTATTTTATTGTAGAAACCCAAGTTTTTGGAGGGTTGTTGAATCTTTGCACCCTAGAGAAGGATAAAGTGAAACTATGTTGAATTGACGCACCCTAGTGAAGGACACAGTAATATGGTTGTGAAAAAATGAATCGTCATACCCCATATGAAGAATACAACGCGACGATGTTGCACCTTGGTTGTGTATAGGCTGTGACGATTGTTGCACCCTTCGATAGGGATAAGCTGTGACAATTCCAATCATCGCACCTTTTGATGGGGATAGGCCGCGAAAATTGCGAAAAATAGTTTTACTCAAATCCTCTTTCTCTCTTTATTGATTGTCTGGGTTGCTCCAAGCATCTCGGCTCTGATACCTTTTCATTGTTTCATGGAAACCTGCATAGGAGACCTAGATAAAGTATGCACAAACAAAACTTATCAAGAAAAGGAAGAGAGATACAATATGAAGAATGAGAATCAATGTATATTATGATATAATCAATGAGTGAGTGATCTTCACTCATATAGGAAATGACATCCTATAATTAGAAATGCATGCATAATAGTTATGGTATAAAATTAGAAAGTCTAAAATAGAACTAGTCAGTTAACTCCCACTAAACTAGTGTTACTCCCACTAAACTAGTGTGCCGAAAATAGAAATTTCTCCAACATAGTGATCCCCCATTTTGTACATTTTTAGGATAGTGTTTTAAGATTTTGGGACCAATGATGGTTCCATGGCATATACATATAGATACGACAATGGTAACCTAGGACCGATGATGGTAACCTAGTATGTGTGTGTTTGTGTGTGTGTGTGTGTGTGTGTGTGTGTGTGTGTGATATGCGATGCGCTTGTTAGTTTCTTATTTTGATGATGGATGAATTATGCTTGAAAATGAATGTGTATGTGAATTTGATAAATTTCAATCTAGGACTTGATTATCCATATGATTTGCAACTCGGTTTAGATTCTTAGGAATATGTGTAAATATAATGGAAATTTCTAAGATAGAAGTCTAAATTGCAGGTATTTGTGAAAGAGGCATGGATCATGTACACGATACACATTTTTCATTTGTAGAACGATGAGCTGAAAATCTAAGAGAACGCTTAGGTGACGAATATGAAGGTAACTAGCTTATGTGAGGAGACCAATTATGGTCGCATATACATCTTGGTTATTGGTGGTGGGGCCGAGGCATATACCATTGGAGTGGAATAGTACCTTTTTAGGGTTGTAAATGGACCAGGCTACCGAAGAAATATTCCAAGTCCAATGACTACAACTATTGACGTACCTGATGTGGTAAAATAATGGATGATTCATATGTAAAAAAAAGGACAAAGTATTAGACATATGTCTTTTGGAAGGTTTTCATAAAAAAGACTAAAAACACTAAGAAAATACAATAAGAAACCTAAGGTAGAGTGGCTATGCTAAGGGTGGAATTTATTCAAGTAAAACTCATTGACTGGGCCTTTGAGGGTAGCCCCTTCAGGATGATCTAGGATGTAGGTTCCCTTAGTGAGGAAATCATGAATGATGAATGGGCCATGTTATCGCACAAGTTGTAGGTTGGGAAAATACCTACCCAACCACCAATTGGTGACAACTAAGAGACCACCTACCCACTCTCACCTTAGGAAGGTGTTCTCGTCACTTTAGAGGTGAGATAGTCACCTCAAGGGGGGAATCTCGATGACCCTAGTGGGAATTGAGATCGAAAATGAGATGTATGAATGGAAACCCCTAAAGTTCAATTTTCTAGATGGAAAATGGAACATGGAAATGAGTCTAGAGGGTTTCTTAAGGTTGCCAATGTTTTGTGTAACATTCCAAGAGTGAATACCTTCTTGAGACACAAGGAAAACCAAGTATATGATATAATATGTTAGGTACACAAGAAATTTAAGATTTTTTCCCTAATTGCATCAATAATCAATGATATGTATTTTCATATAAAATATAATAGGGGATTCAAAATAAGTGCTAAAATTCCAATTGAATAAGCAAGAGAAAATCTAGTAAAGACTAGTTCAACTCAACAATGATAGAATAAGACTTTAGCATAAAATCAAGGATGCAACAAAAATATTACTTTAGAGATAATTATCATCCTTATGGTTGTATAAATCTAATCCTTATAACAGAAAAATCAGCCAAGGAAAATTACTTCCAACTAGCTCAAAAAGTGTGTTAGGGTTAATACTTTGCTAGGGAAAAATTGTAGCCAATTACTAGGGTTAGTTTAGGAGTTATCTAGGGTTACATGATTAGATTTATATATCCCTAATGGATGTAGGTTATTTTTGTAACAACATAAATTTTTATTGGGTGAAATAGGAAGCCTCAATGAGGCAATAAATACTGGGGCTCAAGGAACAACATCCAAGTGAGAGGAGTTCAAAACATCAATTTTTCACATTTATGAATGCAAC
>ML835876.1:0-14570 GCA_009831015.1 Picea engelmannii | reverse complement strand
TTTATGTTTGATTTATGTTTTATATTGAAATCTAACCCACTAATTCATATATGAGATACATGTTCATAGTTTATTGTTTGTCTTTTTGTGAATGCAGGTAAGCCTTGGGAGGAGACTTGTACTCAAGGAGCAATCGAATGTGAAAGGATCGACACCAGACGTGTTTTTTAAGGTAGAGTTACCAGAGCTTTTTACTTTGTATTTATTGTATGAATGTTGGGTATATTTGGGATACTATAAAGACTAGGATACTTTTATATGGTTAGATCTACCTACATGTTGAACCCTAGTGTAGTTCATAGGGGGGTTTTCTCGCTATAGTAGAACTGGTGACCATATTGGGGAAACCTCTAGGGTTTTAGGGGATAGTTTATGGGTGTTTTAATTGGTTTGATTACATTTTTTGATTTTATGTAAGTTGTTGAATCTTTAAGGGATTTTGGTCTGCCATACCAATACTCCCTTCCTTATCAGCATGACTGTTAGTTTTATTTTTTGAGAAACTACATAGGTGTACGCAGCTTGTAGTGGGTTTGCACGCATACATACGTGCCCTACCTTTAGACAACCCGCGTACATACGCAGAATGCTTAAGTGTCAGTAGCGTTCCTGTGTCAAGAAGATTTTTCATTAAGAAGGGGTAGTCAACCTTTTCCCTAATTGAAGTATGACTTCTTAGGGGTTTCTTGATTTAGTACTGGTCTCTGTAGTTACAGTGTTTAGCCTAGGTTTGATGTAAGTTTTCATATTTCTTTTAAAAAAAATATTGCTTGAGTTCTCTTTGAAAGGGTTTGAGATGAGTTCGTGAGTCTTTTCTGATCAACCTGTTTAGTTCATCAGTGACTCCCTGCGACCTGCAGTAGACCAGAAGTCATTTTTTGGTATTGTATTGTCTTCACTTTTTCCCTTTTACTTTCTTTAGAAGAAAAGAAAAAGAATTTATTTCAAGTTTCTTATTTTGAAGCATAAAAATAAATAAAAAGATTTCATTTCTTTTTTTGGTTAAGTAGCTAGGTTAGTTGTCTTTACTTATCAGGAGAAAGAGTTATTTTTTTTAAGTTACTTACTGAATGATTAGAAATTTAAGTAGCTCATAGTCAAGAGAAAGTTAGTTTTGGGTTTTTATTTTAAAAAATCTTAGAAAAAGTAGTTAAATTTTTTTGGTTAAAGGGTTTAAATTTGCAAATATTTATTTGTCAAAAGAAGAAATTTTTCTTTTGGTTTCATTTATAGTTCTTCTCTTTCATCTCTTAAAATACACCACTATTTTAATTTTCGTTTCCTTAAGACAAGCCACTTAAAATCAATTCTTAATTAAAATCAATTAGACTCATGTTTGTAGGGTCCATCAACTAGTCTAGGCTAGAGCCTTGATTTAGGTTGGAGAGGAAACTCTTCAAGGCTATAAAAAAAACATACGATTTTGTGCTAGGGAGTGTAAAAATTCCAGTAAACGTGAAAGTCACCTGGGACCCCCCTATAACATAGGGGCTAAACACAAGTTCACATGCAGAAAGGTAGCAGAGATAACCCCTCCAAAGTCAGACCAAGCGTAGTGGGGAACACATATAGAGGACTTGTCTTGGGATTCTATTGATCGCATTTTCCATGGTTCTTCGTGGATCTCAAAGTTGTTCAAGGTCCTTAGTAGTATTCTGGAACACTTTCTTTAGATACCCTTGATAGGTTTCGGGCTTGATACCCTTCTCATTGTGGTCCACCAGAATGTTGATTGTATCTGTCTGGTGATCGTTCACGAGCTGACAACCTAGTTTCCTTCATTTTAGGGACTTACACAGGTGACTACGGGGGTATACCACGGTAACTAAGGTATAAATTGGGCCACGCTTTGCAAATTATACCCGAATAGTGATTTTCTGTTCAAGTTGCACTTGCATCAATAAGTTTCTCTAGTGTTGGATGGTGTAACTATTCTTCCAACTAGTTAGTGGTTTTTCTTGATTTATCTCATAGGAACTTTCTAGTGTGTGCTCGGTCTTCAACTTTTAAAAATCCTTACTGGGTCATTGATATTCTCACACAGCGGAATATCAAGAGCCCCCCTGGTCACAAAGGATTTTTGGCGTGTCGCCGGTTAATTTGGAGCCACCACCACCACCGTTATGGAAAAGACTTGACCAGCAAGGGTCATTTGAGGCGACCAGGCCACAGGAAACTGTGCCCGAGCCATATCTGATAGGAGAACACTCGTATCTGGAGGAATCGACTATTTATAATCTGGGAGCGTAATCTCTTGGTCTATATAATCCTCTAATCACTGAATTGTTGACGCCCATCGTGGTACAGGTTGTCCCCCCAAGGGTAACTTATCACGAGCATTAGATAGTCATACAAGCAGTGATGGAAGAAAATATTACTTCATCAGGGAGTCCTCATACTCCCTTTATGACTGCCACCATTGGGGGTGTTCTGCCTCCTAGCTCACCTTCGCATGTCTGGACCACTATAGTCTCGACCACCTCTACTTCAGGAAGCAGTTTGATTCAGTCTATGGCGGTGATGACTGCATCATTCACATAGAGTGTGATAGGCCCTCCGTTTTCATATGAGATTTCCAGCTTTGATACAAACTCAATCCTCACCTACTCCACCCTACATACCATGTTTTTTGGGGGCAGGGAGCTCAAACACTCCTCTGCAAGAGTCAATGGGGTGCACCTCAGCCCCTATAATGCATTCCCTTATGACGAAGTTCACATACCTCCTTCGTCCCCCTCACTGGGTGGCCCGTCTGGTCGAACATGAATTACATCTTGTTTGGAGCAAGTATTCAAGGACCTTTTTCTAGCACCACTGCAGTGGGTTATTTATCATTCTCTTTGTTTGGTGCATTTGGTAACAACACATTCTCGTCAAATTCTGTCTCGTCTTAGGGAAACACTAGTTTTGGATAACAAAATCTTGTGCATGGTACTATTCCTGCAGAGGGGGCAAACACCTCTCAAGGACCCTAGAATATGTAGCAGGGATCAATCCCCTCATCAAGGATGTCGATAGGGGGAAACCACTTCCATGGTCAATGGAACCCTGAGAAAGGCTCAGTACCTATGCATTTTGTATCGGCAAGGGGAAACCCTTTCCAGAACCTTTGGAACACAACGTCGGGAGAAATCCCTTCCCAACCATCAACGTCCTACTATGGGAGTCAGCCGATGACATATCAACAAGCACAGTATCTGAATGTTTGCCATAGCCATGGTTTTTACCAGAACCTTGGTCAGAAAAAACATATCGATAGTCATAAAGACCCACGACTTATATATATCACTTCGAGTTACAGAGCCAAAAAGCCATATCTTTTTTATTCTATTGACTGAGTTGATTTTGATCCACTGGATGGAAAAGCATTAGGCATTGCTATACTGGATAGAGCCATGGAGGTATACGTAGATATTTCAGGTGATTCTGACTCAATTGCATCTGACTTAGTTTCTCTTAACCAAGAAAGGGGAGATTAATATCCATGCGGATAAAGAAATGCGTAGATGATCTCTTGGAAGATCCAGATTGAGAGTCGGAAGAAACTGATGTAGTTTCACCTGCGTGAGGTAGATCCATCCATTCAAATATCCAAATCTTTTCCTGGTAATCTAGTGCCAGCCAAATTCTAGGCTCCTTTCCTCCTGTACATACTCAACAGCCCAAGCCACCTTTTCTGACAACATTGCATTTTCCAGACTTGTCAATATTTTTCAATGAACAAGTCTATCACGATCCGCGTTGGCCTCCTATGTCGACCAAGTTTCCCTCAGACATTCTGAAGTTTAAAGGTAATCCTAATGAAGATCCAGGAAATCATGTGACCACCTTTCACCTATGGTGCTCATCCAACTCATTGAGATAAGACTTTGTATAGTTGCATCTATTTCAATGAACTCTTATCGGGGGTGTCATGAAATGGTACATTGAGCTCCACCACTCAAGATACTCTACTTTTGGCGAATTGACAATGGTTTTTCTAAACCATTTTCAATTACCTGTGAGATACGATGTCGGCACCAAATTTTTGGCCAATTTTGAGCAAACAAAGGTAGACCATATCTCATATCACATCCAAGAATGGTGGTGTCATAAGAATTTGATAAAAGTACCATTTCCACTAGCATTCCTGTTGGAGTGCTTCCTTAAGTCTTTGGTACCCCAGTTATCCAAGGATGTTGCAATGTTGAGGGTCTTTTCATAGGAAGATGCAATAATTAGAGCTCAATAGCTAGAAATGATATACTCTCAGTCCGGTTTACTTTACGAATTTTTTCCAGATGCACCACAATCTATTCTTGACAAGACCAGACACAAGTCTGGACCACATGTCGATGGCATCATTGGTTCAACACAAGTGAATCCCTATGATCAGTTGTAGAATCAATTGTAACAATTGTCGATACAGTAGATAGCGGCCAGCCCGACCATTAGTTCGGCTAGTCCCCCTACTCAAATGTTAGATGTACACAATGTGCAATCGACAAACCTAAAGGCCAACCAACAGCCTGACGAAAAGAATAAACAGTGAAAGAAAGGTAAGGGGTATAAGAAACCCACCAACAATGTTTGTGGGGGAAACACAAAGAAAAGAAAGTCGAAGTATCCATGTAAACTTTTCACAAAAGACCACCTGACTCACCTATTCCCTCGTCTTGCGGAGGCCCAAATGTTACTAGTGCAATAGAAACCTCCTGTGTTAATGAACCCATTTCCTCATGGGAAAAATTTAACTCAAGCCTCTTCAAGTGCGGATGGGGGAAGTCAGGGACCCCCTTTGTCTTCTAGTAATCCTTTGTCCATGAATGTGTATATGATGAAAGGTGACGCCTACATAGAGGGCACATGATTACGGAAGGCCTGAAACTTATGAGAAGGGTAAAGAAGTCATAAACCCATATTTTCCTCTCCAGATCGAGAATACGATAGGCGAAACAATGACATGCATCCCGAAAGGGAAATTCAAGAAATATCACATAATACAAACACAAGGGCTGCCTAGAATTACTCTATCATGGAGGATTTGTCACAAACCCCTTGTGCGATGTCATCTTTGGAGGTCCTCCAGAGTTTCCCTTCCCAGAGAAAGGCTTAGATAGATTCCTTAGGATCTGTTGAGACATATCATCTAGGAATGATCATGCTTGATACGAATGACTTGAAGCCTCGTCTCCCATACCACATTGTGTTTCAGATAGTAGTGGCTAACCCCACAAAATATTTTACTCAGAACATTTTCCACACGGTGGTTGATGAGGGCACCTTGACATGCGTGATGTCGTTGGCATGTTGGAAGGCCATTGGCCAACCCGTTTTGTCTCCATCACCTACTCTTCTTACCACTTTCGACATTCATTCTTTCATACCACATGGAATCATCCCTTCTTTCCCCATGCAATTAGGAGGGAAGACTATGTGCGTCGAAGTTACAGTGGTCGATGCACCTCTCGACTACAACCTGTTGTTAGGAAGGAGTTGGACATATGCCATGCATGCAGTGGTTTCCATAGCTTTTTGGGTCTTGTTTTTTCCACACGAGGGTTGAATCATGACCATTGACAAATTGTCCTTCTCCAGGCCTAACCCTTCATTGGGGGCATCCACGATCCCGATGATTGATAACCCATAGCCTAACGTCGTCATTGTGAGGGTTGGTTTGTTCCCACCTTTGATGGGTATGTTCGATTACTCACCTCCTTTTAGCGACGTGAAGATGATATCAGTTGTCCCAGACCATCTTAGGGCTGAGATTTTTCAAGTGTCATCGTTTTGTATGAATTACTTTACTGATCTGTGGACTCTTCCTACCCCATCGGCTTCGATGGAAGGGATAGGGTATCCTGGCATGTCCATGCCCTTGTCTGTGGTATAATTTTTGTACTCTATAGTCTAACAAGCTTTAGCTGACCTCGATCTTACTCCTGCACAGGAGTTAGATATAGCTCTCAAGCCTATTTGGGCTCAATATTCCCTTCCCACTATTGATTCTTTATACTTGGTCTTTCCCTCTGATGAGGCGATTTTAGAGGCATTGATTGGTCTAGAAAGACCCAAGGATGATCTCCATCATAGATCTTATTTCCTCCCAGAGTCAATAAGACTAGAGGCAGGAGAATTCGTGTTGACTATGACTAGAGATAGGTCTTGTCCTATTAATCCTCTAGCTATGAATGTATTTTATGCTGAGGGTAATATGGAAACCATCATTGAAATGATACCTATTGACATATAAAAAACCCCTGGCATCCTGGAGAATGTATTCGTTGGAGGGAACTGCTCCCCCGAGGAGATTCAAAACTACACAGATTTATTTAAAGAATTCAGCGACATTTTTTCCTAGTCTTATGAGGAAATTCAAGGCATTGATCCAATAATAATTGAACATGAAATAACGAATTATCCTAACGCCAAGACAGTCTGGCAGAAGCTTCATCTGGTCAATCCTTAGAAAGTGGCAGCTATTAAGGCTGAATTAGAGAAATTGTTGAAAGTTGGTTTCATCTACCCCATTCAGTTGACTCAATGGGTGTCAAATCCTATTCTGGTCAAAAAAAGAAAGGAACGATTTGTGTATGTATGGACTCCCATAATTTGAGAAAGGCATGTCCAAAGGATAATTTCCCCACCCCATTCATCGACCATATTTTCGATGAGTGCGCTGGATGTGAGGTATTTTCTTTCATGGATGTTTTTTTCGGGATAAAATCAGATACAGATTAAGCCCAAAGACCATCATAAAACATATTTTATCTGTCCATGGGGTACATTTTCTTATTGAAAGATTCCTTTTGTCCTGAAGAATGTTGGTGCCACTTTTCAACGGGGCATGTCTTTTTCTTTCCATAACCTAAGACATATAGTCGAGGCATATCTTAATGATTTAGCATCACAATATTGTAAGAGAGATGATCATCCCACACACCTCTGACTTATCTTTGAACAATTTCGCTACTATCGAATTCGCTTGAATCCAAACTAGTGCAGTTTCTACGTGATGTTGGGTTGTCTTCTAGGTTTCATAGTTTTGACAATAGGGATCATGGTCGATCCCTTGAAGGTTGAGGTGATAGTTCAATTTCCTCCGCCATGCACAGTCCCTTAGATTCAAATCTTATAGGGTTGTTGGCACAGCGACAGACCTAGGGTTCAATGCTACAAGAGCGTACCAACAAAACCCTAACTATCGACCCTTTAGGCAACACCTGCGAAGCATATGAAGTCTCACCCAAGATAGAGGTAGGGGTGGTTGAAAGACTCAGGTGTCTACAACCTTAGCTAAGACATAGATATTTGATTATATCGCTTATAGAGCACTTAGCATCGATCATTCATCAATATTCACTCCTTATTATACTTCCCATACAACATAGAGAATCACAACATTCACTTAGATCTAAGGTATCTTAGTACTTACTAACATTAAAACATATTAGATTCATAAGATCAGCACTAAGCATCTTCATACATATCAGATCTGTTATTCATGCACATCTAATAAGCACAAAGAATAAATATATCCATCTAAATATATCAAAGCACTTAGCAAAAGTAGAGATAAGCACAACAAGCCAAGGCACAAAGCATAACACATAGATTTATGTGGTTCACCCCCACCCTCTGGCTACATCCACCAACTCTTCTTCTTTATTATCATCGGCTAACCAGTTACAAGCACAAATCTGTAGAAACCCTTACTTCGCAAAGGAAAAAAGACCTGCACAACCCGCTAGATCCTTCTTCCTTGCCTTTCAGCACACAACCTTCTATATCTTCACATAGGGAATTGCACTAAGATCTGCAAGTCTATACAGAATGCACAAAACTCTCGATCACATATATCTCTTCTTGGAACTTATCCTATATCACATAGATACAATACAATCCTTTTTCTACTAGATGCTTAGATGTTTATTTATACATTGCAAAAGTGGGCCTAAACGTGGGTAAACCCACAGACCAACATCCCTTTCCCATTACATTGTCCCAAAACCCAAAAAGGGACCCAAAACTGGGCCGATATCCCTTGATCTCTACTTTGTCTAGAGCTCCATCTTCAATAGGCTGTCGAAGTCCCAAAAATGGTTAAATATGACCAAGTAACTTCAAAACTTGGTCAAGGGCCAACAGGCCCCCAACACTCACATGTGACTCATCCCGAGCCTCTTTGGTCTAAGAAATTCTTCCTCGAATTCCTCGAGCTTGGATTGAGATTCTTCGGTCTGCTGCAATGCTACTCCCTCTTTCTCAGTGAATTCCTGGATGAGTGCGTCATTGACTGGTTCTTCTAGGCATTGTTCTGGTGCACTCACAACTTTTTCAAGTTCTACTCCTTGGCTTTCAACTTCAGTGAACATTTTGCATGCCTTCTCTTGCACTGGTTGAAGTCATTGAGAGACTTCCATCACTTTGGTCTAGATCATGTGGATCTGTTGTTGGGCCGTGCATTTCTCTAGAAACCTCTTCATCCTTTCGACTGGTGACAAGTCCTTTAGCTGCACCTATAATGTATCTGCATGTTTCTTTGCTTCTTGGAGTTGTGACTCCAATGCTTGTAACTCTGGATTCTCCATGAAGTTTTTGAAATTCTGAGCATTCCTAGAGCTCATCTACTTGCACTCCAAGGCAAGGGATTTTATTCTGCCAACTACGTTGCGATCAGTTTCCTATCTTAGGTCTTTGATTTCTTGAGGGGTATTGAGCACAGTACGAAGTTCCAGGTCTGTGATGTGTTGTTGAAGCTGTTGGATCACTTCTTCAAGATGTACCACCTGTTGTGGAATTCATTCTTCAGCTCTCACTTCTATGACAGTCACAGAGAGAAGTGGTCCATTTACCATCTCCTTTAATTCTAGCTGCTTCACGATCAACTGCTCCTTTATCTATTTTATCTCTGCTTTCTCTTTGTCCCACTATGCTTCAAGAGCAAGTTTTTCTCGTTCGGAAGAAATGCATTGCTCGACAAGTATTCCTCGTACCTGTGTCAAATCTTGGATGGATTTTTCTATCTCTTCCTAAGCTTGTCGAAGGTGAGATTCAAATTTATCGTCGATCTCATGCAATTGGGTTGGCTCATCTCCTAGTTCTACTATTCCTACTATCAGAGGCGTAGTGGAGACTGCGCAGCTAGACTGGAGTTCCTGTTGTACTCCTTGGAGTTCAACCTCAATATGATTATACATATGCTCCTTCTTTGCCTACTACCTCTCTAACACCTCCTGTGAAGCATCGTTTACAACTACAATGATGAAATTAAAATCATCCAATGTGAGGGTAGTCCACATTTTGGTTACAGGGGTTCTAGGTTTCTTCTGGGAGGAAGATTTTGGAGGTGAAACATTTTGTTTCTTTGAATATTCTTCTTCATTCCTAGGTGATGGTACTTCACCTTTTTATTGTTTAATTTCTTCACCTTCGATCTCTTCGCCATCACCCCCTTCGTCCGGTGAAATGGATGCAGTCCTCACAGATGTATTGTCTACATCGTGAACCTCTTCAGGCTTCTTTGTATTTCTTGGTCTGGGTGTATCCTGCACATATTATCAGCTATCTACGTCAGACAACTCCACAGGGTTGGCTGGAATAAGGAGGTTCACTGACCATTCCTTAGTGATTTCTTCTAAGTCTTCCTATGTTAGATTGTAATATGACTGCAACTGTTGCTTGTTCTCATCAACACACTTTGTTATATAAATGAAGTGATAGTCTGCACTGAACTTCATTAAGGGCCAACACCTGTGGATGGTATTCAGGGTCATCCGAGGCTCAGACTGGATGGCTTGTTTCAACTAGTTGTAGCAAGTATGGAAGACATCATTGGATTTCCACTACTTGTTCATATCATTAGAGTACCACAAGGTACTGAACTTCGAGGCCAAAGGTTCGAAGGGCTCAATGTCGGGGAAGGTCGGACCTTCCATAATTTCCCATGAAATGAATGTAATTAGGATGAGAAGCCAACTAAAGTGGAACTCATGCCCTTGGTCTTGTGATTCTCTGCAGTCAAGCTCCAGCTGGTTTACAAGGTACTACGCCCAATTCATTTGTAGTCCCTTCGCGCACTTTTCTGCAAGGTCAACAACGAATCCACTCACTTGGGTAGGTTGGTTCTTGTGAACTATCTTTCTTGTGATCATCTGACATGCAAGGCACACTGCATAATTCTGGATAGAGGTTACCTTGTAACCTCACATGCCCTTCTCGACATTGCCATAATTCTCTTTGATTCTCTGTGATAATGCTCAATTTGAGGTCTTTCCAGGATAAAACTCCTATGGGTCAAGGCCCTGCATGCTCAGCCCTGTGATCCTATTGATCAAGTTTGGATTCATAGTGATGTGATGATTCAACCATAAGTAACCTCCATGGTAGAAAGATAACAACAATTTCACGCATGCGTTTACTTCCTAGTGTTGGCCAAAGTGCGAGATATTCATCACATTGAGCAATGTGGATTGTGTGAGGTTCTAGGTCCATGGATGTAGGATAATCTTTTAATTATTTCCTTTAGTCCTGGTTAGATACTTGTGCATGGCGAGCATGTTGTAAGCCTTCTTGTCGCCAAGGTTGAAGTCATTGAACTTCAATGCTGTGAGATTATCCTGGTCGGCTCAAACTATGTGTATCCCTTTTGGGAGGTACGCCATGACCAAAGCATAGTCAAAATCTCTGGGCACACTGTCTCGATTGATGGTGCCACTTAGAGGGGGTAGGTAGGAAGGTAGAATGATCGGAATCAACTTGGTGTTCACAATGTTATCTTTGTGATTCATTCTTGCCTCTGTCATGGTTCTGGAAGTTCCTTCTCTGCGAGCAGTCGATGGAGAAGCTTGGAGTCCTCCTGTTGATGATGCTTGCACACCTACAGGCATCCTTCTTTCTAACATGACTTTCTCAGTCTTGATATCATCAAGTACTTCCTTTGCATATTCTTCAAGTGTGCTAAGATCTTCAGACATACATGCTCAGGATAAATTATCGAGGTCACAATGATCTCAGACACTGCTCATGAATGAAAAACGAGGTGAAATGATCATTGTATACACTTGCTAGTCTTCAGGCTTCAAATTCTCAGTTGGAAAAAGTGTTCTTAGGGCATGGAACGATGAGATAAATAGGCGATCTTGGCAACAGTTTTCTTTGCAACGGGTATGAGCCTCATTAATTCGTGTTCTGTCTGTTATGGTGCAATTCAATGGTCTAGTGATGAGACATCAATTATTTTCAATCCATTCGTAGAAGTAGTTGAACGACTATATCGGCCTCTAACGGATATATTGCTTTGCCATAGAGAAGTGGCCTATATCGTTGTTCTGATATCTTGACGAAGTTCAAATTCTGCAATTTTTCCTTCTGTGAGGTACCCTCAGGAACCTATTGTAACCTTTCAATATTATCCTTCTTCTTATTCATCTTTCTATCCTTCTTCCTCGTGAGCTTCATCTCGGTGGTTCTTTTCCCATTCTGATTCTTATTTTCCTTGGACATAGTCACTTAGTGCTGCTGAGATTCTCTCCTAAGACTCAAGGGCAATACTTCTTCTATATCTAAGACATATAATTCAATCTTCTGTGAGTCCTCTAATGTTCTTCCAGCTTTGAAATATGGGCTTCTAGTGTCAAATAGCTTTGATATGTTCTAATGGTCTTCAATCAACTGCACGATCCTTCTGGTCATGAAATCTTTTAACTCTTCTCTCTATTGTTCTAAGATTCTTCTTCTTCCTTCTTTATGGCTTGGTCTCTTTCAATCCAAGGTTTTCCAAGTAACATAGTAAACGTGCAATAAACTTGATAATCTCAAAATCTTCTTATGTTGAAGTTCCATTGACATTCATAAGTATTTGAGTGAGCCTCCCACATAGGTTTACCAGCTTCCCTCTGAATAACCCTATTCCTCTTAATGAAGGGATCATACCAGGCCTTACTATAGCTTCCCAAGTTCTCTATGGCATAATGTTCAGTGGCATTTCTTCATCAAGGACAGAGTCAATGTCGAAGTCTCATATTCTTGCTTCATTGCATTCTTTTTCTTTAAAGATCTCTGGTAGCCTAACATGTCAGTGATCATTCAAGGTGTCTTTCATATGCAGCAATACCTTATTTGATTCTTGTTGGGGTTCTACTATTTTTGGATCTGCCTTAGGGTTTTCTTCATTTAGATTCAATCTTTCAAGCTTAGCAATCATTTTAGGGAAATCCAATACTTCATGGTCCCAAGCTTTGCAACATAGGAAACTATATCTTCCACCAGGGCATTCCTTAGCAAGATGTCATGGTATTCTACAACTGTAACATAGGGTTAATCCTATCTTCCTTTTAAATCATCCCCAACCTCTTTTGTACTGAGCACTAGGATCATGGTAGCTAGTCTGAAAAAAAATTCTCTCTAGGATCCTGCATCCACTTGTTCGTCCAAACAATCATTCTATGCATAGGTATAACATATCTATCACTATACTTATTAGATCTATTCATATTAAGATTTCTTTCATCTATCATAGCCCTAGTTTTCAAGCTAGTATAGAATCTATCAAACATACTTAGATCCATACTCTAGAAACAAAAATTTCCACTTATTTTACTTCTACAGAGCACAAGGCTTCCAAATCTAAGCAATTTTAACTATTATTACCTTTATCAAAGCATAGGGCTTACAAATCTTACCTCTTTTTTGTAGATCTGGCCTCTTTTCTTCATAAACTTGCACTTTTACTTTTCTTAGAGCACAAAGCATTCAAATATCACTTCTTTCCTTCAGATCTATCCTTTCTTCTTTAGCACAGATATTTTCAAATCAAGTAGATTACTATACACTAGCGCACAGATCCACAAACAGAGCTTCCATAGTTTCAGGGTGAATCTTTGCACAAAGATTCTTCTTCCTTAGTTCCCAACAATCACAGTTTCAGGTCCCAGCAATGGAACCATTTGTTGTCATAGGGGTAGACCCAGGGTTCAATGCTACAAGAGCGCACCAACAAAACCCTAACTATCGGCCCTTTCAGAAACACCTGCAAAACAGATGAATTCTCACCTGAGGTAGAGGTAGGGGTGGTTGAAAGACTCAAGTGTCTACAACCTTAGCTGGGACACAGATCTATGATTATATCACTTATAGAGAACTTATCATCGATCCTTCATCAATATTCACTCCTTATTATACTTCTCAGACAGCATAGAGCATCGCAACATTCACTTATATATAAGGTATCTTAGTAGTTAGTAACATTAAAATAGATTAGATTCAGAAGATCAACACTAAGCATCTTCATACATATCATATCTTCTATTCATACACATATAATAAGCACAAAGCATAAATATATCCATCTAAATATATCGAAGCACTTAGAAAAAGTAGAGACAAACACAACAAGTCAAGGCACAAAGCATACCACACAGATTTACATGGTTCACCCCCACCCTGGGGCTACATCCACCAACTCTTCTTTTTTATTATCATCGGCCAATCGATTACAGGCACAAATTCGTAGAAACCCTTACTTCAAAAAGGATAGAAGATCTATGCAACCCTCTAGATCCTTCTTCCTTTCCTTTCATCACACAACCTTCTATATCTTCACACAGGGACTTGCACTAAGCTCTGCAAGTCTATACAGAATGCAAAAAACTCTCGATCACACAGATCCCTTCTTGGCACTTAGCCTATATCACATAGGTACAATACAATCCTTTTTCTACTAGATGCCTAGATGTTTATTTATACATTACAAAAGTGGGCCTAAACGTGTGTAAACCCATGGGCCGACATCCATTTCCCATTACATTGTCCCAAAACCCAAAAATGGACCCAAAAGTGGACCAATATCACTTGATCTCTACTTTTTCTAGTGCTCCATCTTCGACAGGCTGTCGAAGTCCCAAAAGTGGTCAAATATGACCAAGTAACTTCAAAACTTGGTCAAGGGCCAACAAGGGTAAAGCAAATTTTCCTCGGCGTTTTATCGAAAATTATGTCGAGATCACTAAAGGGTTTATGCATCTACTAAATAAGGGAGTCCCTTTATATTGGGACAAATCCACTCAACACTCTTTCGAAGCATTGAAATGCACCTTCATGTCTACCCCTCTGTCCCGGTCTCCCAATTATAATAAAGATTTCTTATTGTATTTGGTCGTTGCAAAGTTGACCATTGGTATGGTCTTGGTTCAAGAGGATGATCTGCTTGAAGAGAATGTGATTTATTACCTGAGTTGAGACCTGGTTGGACCAGAACTCAACTACTCCCATGTTGAGAGGCTAGCATTGGCAGCAGTACATGTTGTCCAGTGGTTCTGTCATTATATTTTCTTCGTAAGACCACCATCATTGTTGTTGTGAATCCATTTCAATACATGTTGACATGACGTGTATTTGGCATAAATATTAGTAGATGGATAGTTATCCTCTAGGAATTTGACTTGGATTTTCTTTCTGCAAAATCTAAAAATTTGTTGGTCTTTGCAAAACTTATCTTGGAAATTCTGGTCGAATCAGGTGATGTTACGCCCAAAGAATCATCGATTAAAGGAGATCTTTTTCTGATTTCATCTTCGTACCCCTGGTATGGA
>ML835874.1:42108-70068 GCA_009831015.1 Picea engelmannii | reverse complement strand
AATAAGAGCATGCAAAATTCATATTTGATGGGGTGCATAATATCCACCAATACAGGATATGCTTATCGCATTGGGAATATTTTACTTTGCAGAAAGGCTTTCAAAAAAATTCATTCAATTGGTAATCTTCGTCTATCAAGAATCCAGACAAGGTTGGAAAAAGATCATTCATTTTATTCAAAGGTACATCATGGACGAGAGAGTGGGTCATTGATAGACACTGCATTTTCATTGATGTGTGATTTCTTTTCCAAACTTGGAGAGTGTATTCCAGATAGGGACACAATACATATTCCAGATAATTTCTCAAGGAGGGAAATATACAACTTGTACAAAGGATATGTTGAAGGTGTTGAAGGTGTTTAAGGAAATGGTAATTTTATTACATATACATATAATTTTACAAGAATATGGAAGAAACAATTCAACAATGTATGTATTCCTAAGAAGTCAAGGATGGGGATTTGCAGTATATGTGCTACTCTTAAATCAAGAAGAGATAAATATGAAGGGGCAGAAAGAGGTATGTATTTACTATTTTTTTTTTTTAAATTAAATAGTTATTAACTATGAAAACATGTGATCAATATTTTCATTTTATGTCATGTGCAG
This sequence comes from Picea engelmannii, assembly GCA_009831015.1. Taxonomy (NCBI): domain Eukaryota; kingdom Viridiplantae; phylum Streptophyta; class Pinopsida; order Pinales; family Pinaceae; genus Picea; species Picea engelmannii. The sequence goes on along the minus strand of ML835874.1, from coordinate 69,456 downwards.
ATTCCATAGTCAAAGCACTTCAAGAACATCGGAATCAACAATCAAGTGAAAGGAAAAAGTTGTACAAACATCGGAAGAAGTTTTATGATGCTCCAAACAAATATCTAGGTATGATAATTGATGGCATGGACCAGAAGAAAACACTTCTACCACATTTTATCCGTACTCCCAAAAATTTACAGGAAGAGAATTTCATTCAATTTCACTTTGTTGTTTGTATGGTTTTCAATGGAAAAATGCATCCAAGGGTTTACTTCACAACTCTAAATATTCATAATTATGAAAATATAACCATCACCATAATTCAGCATGTGCTCACTCACATTATGGAAATCTTCCTCAAGTTCTCTATCTATAGTTGGAAAACACTAGTCGTGAAAATAAAAATCAAATTGTGTTTGGATATCTAAGCATGCTTGTTGAAATGGGAATCTTTCAAAAGGTGAAAGTTGGTTTTGTTATTGTTGGACACACTCATGATCATATTGATCAAATGTTTAGTCATTTTTCAATAACATTGAAGAGGAAAAATGTTGGAATCCTACCATCATTGATTGAATGTATTAAGAAAGCATACATTCCAAATCCTGCTTTTCATATATTAGAAGAAACTGTTGGCATGCGAAGATTTATTCAAGGATCGCATCGTGAAGAAAAATGTATTGAGCAGCTTAATCGCATTAGCTTCCAACATCAATTTAGTTTCAAAAAAAAATGATGGGAAAACACTTATATGGGGAAAGCAGTATTCAACTACTACAGAATGGGGGCCTTCATCAGGTTTAGCATTTTTTAAGCTCATTCCAGATCGTCCAACATTTTCATCAAAGTTATTATTTTTACAATCAGTTACTAAAATCCATAATGCACGGAGGTGTAATAGAGATGCAGATTATTCTGAATGCCTGGAGGAAATAAAATATTCCATTAAGGATACATATGAGTACTTTGATGTTGGTTATTCTTTTTGGTGGGAGTATTTTTTCAATATTCAAAGTTACATCATTTTAAGCTCAACAAATGAAGATACATTGTTGAAGACTCCATTTCATTGACCACAAAATATGCCAAATCAATCTGAACAAACAAACATTGTTGAAGTTCAATAAGAATCTCAAGGTGTTATTGATTTTACACAAGCAAAGGAAATAAAAATGTATATTGGTTCGTGAAGGTCATGTGCACAAAGTGAATCCATGGAAGACCTTTACAGGGGTTCAGTACAATATATTAAGGACGATAGCATGATTGCAGTTTTATTGATTGAAGATCCACATAGTTATCCATTCTGGATTGTAAAGGTTATAAATATTGAGAAAGAAAATGATGATGTTATTGCAATTGAAGTGCATTGGTATGCAACAAGTACACACTCATTCAATGGTGTGTACATGCCAGATATGGTGGTTGAGAAGTTATGCAAACCCCCTCCCCTATGGGTTTGATGGGACCTCTTGGTCTAGGATCGAATTACAGAGTAGCCGAAGTGGCTCTCGGGTCCTCACAAAACCCTTCGAATTTTTACCACGTGCCTTTTCTTCTCTCTGGTGCGCAAAAATTCATGTTTTTTAGGGTCTTCTTACTCTAGCAAAGTCGTGCATGTGACCTCAGGCCTAAAACCTTGGGCTTAAAGTTTGGAAAGCGGTAACTTCAACACTTCATAACTTTGGGGCTTTGGAAGATTTTCCAATAATACACTCCAATTCTCCCGAACAGTTGAACTGGTGAACTCCCGAAGAGTTCAGGGATCAATGGTCCACACTACTTTCCACGATATATGGCTAAAAGGAACTCAAGGGATTTAGGCTTTGGTACTTTATGCGACTCCAAGACACAATACCTACGAACTAGCGAAGGGTCGAAATCCACAGATTTGACGGTCCTTGTTTACCCGTCAATGAATGGTTAGGATTTACTCCAGAATTCGTGACTTCGGGGAATTCTCTACTCCGTGCAACAAGAACCAATTTCTCTAGAGTGTCAAATCATCGAACCACTTAGGGATCCAACGGCTCGCACTCTCCCAGTGATCTACAATGTAGATTCACTCTGGGACTTCAGAGCTTTAGGGCTTTCCCCTCACTTACAACAACAACTCAAAAAATTGTCAGAGCAGGGAAGTCTAAAGGATTTGGGGTTTTAACAGTTGTGCTCCTTATCTTTCATCCAATGAATGCAAGGGATTCGAATATCTCCCAAACTAATCTCGTCCACACGATCTTAAAAACAAAAGGATTCCTCCTCTTGAGGACTTACTCTCGTTATCCCTCCTGGAGCTTCGTCACTTTGATGACTCAAAATCTAGCGCACACTTTGTGCTTCTCTCTTGATCTTGGGACTTGGAAAAGTCACATGCGCACTTCTTGTGCTATCTCTCCTCTGATCTTGGGACTTGAAAAATTCACTTACACACTCCTTCTGCTCGCTTTGCGTAAACTTATGTTATCTCTTCTAAGCTATTTGAACCTGTAGATGGTTCGGCCTCAGCACTCCTTGCATGGGCAGTGAAAACTCCTTGCACTAGTTTCCCCTTTGATATTTTACACTATTGTGAGTGTAGGCACACTCCTTGCACTCGCTATGTGTAAACTTACACTATCTCTCCTGAGCTTGGGACCTTTGAAAGTCACATGCGCACTCCTTGTGCTTTCTCTATGCAGAATCGCACTATCTCTCTTAAGCTTGATAGACCCTTGAACTTGGTCCCTCGTGCACTCCTTGTGCTAACTCTCCTGAGCTTGTAATTGCTTCAAACTTCACAGTGGCTTGACCATTTGATCCTTCAAGCAACTCTGTGTGCCCTCCTGGAACCCATGCTCTTCATCCTGGTATTTTGTGAACTTTGTAACAGTCCTTAGCACACTCCTTTCATTGGCTTTTCAGATTTTTTCCACAACTCTAATGTGCGCTCCTTGCACATCCTTGAGAACCCAAAACACTCCAATCTTCACACAGACAAGGAATTCTATCTATTCCTACAAAGGGAACATTTATACACTCATGGAATTCATAAACATGCACAGTAAACATTCAGAAACAAACACTCATTCATAGAGAACACACCTAGAGATTCATATGTAGGGAAATCTTCTCTTCTATTAGATCTGAATGCGTTTTACAATGTTTACAAGACTGAACTGCAACAGAGTCTCAATCATTCTCTCCTCTCCTCTCTCTATTCTAAAAAAACTTACATCATAGAATACATTGATTTATACAATCTTGACTTCTCGATCCTTCTCTCCATATCAATTTAGTTCTATCATGTATAATTAAATGTATTCCTATAACTAAACCATCACAATAAATATTCATCTACAATCTTCATATCTAAGGCAATTCTTAGAATCTGTACAAATTACAGCCCATTAAAGGAAATTTACACTTATCTTTACACAATACAATGGCTCTCTCTTCCTCAAGGCTTACAAACTTTATTAAATTAAATGATAAATTAAAACAAAATGAGAAGGTTGGGGCTTCTCTCTCCTCGGGATCTTCTCCATCCATGTGCACTATTGTGTTGGTTGCTGACGTGTTGTTGAGTAAGAGTGGTTCTCCTGCATCATACTCCCCTATTGAAAAAATCCATGAGGTCCTGCTCATGGCTCCTCTGTTGTTGTTTTTGAGATCCTCATGGATCCCAAACTTCATGATGTTGTTGCCCACTTGTCTTGCAACATATTTTCTTCATGGAGATCCTCAGTCTCCCAGGCTTCCATACCTTACTCTATAGTTACCCACTAGCTCTTCTTCTACACTCTACCTTTTTCACCTGTCTCCTGCTGCTATCGATGTAAATCTCTTATGTATGTCTTCTTTGAGACATATTTACCATCAAAATCCTTATCATTGCAATTTCAATGTCCAGCCTTGAATGTTGCTGGCACATAATGTTGCATTGCAGTACAACGATTTTGTTGTGGTCCACTGCCTCACTGTTATCTTTTGTTTCTTTCATGCCTGCAATAACATATTGCAGGTAATTCCCCTCAAGCTGTTGGATGCTCTCATCTGCCACTTTTCTAGCTACAATTTCATCTCCACCTGTGGGATCTTTTAACAGGTGCTCCAGCAACTCAATCTCTTTCCAACATCTCTCAAGCATTCCATGATGTTGGTCATTATCTTATGCATCCTTTGCTCCTTGTTCAACATCTTTTAGTAGTTGTGCTCCCTCAACATCTTTGAGAGGTATCCCTTCTTTTTCTTTCTCCTATGTGGCATCTTTGAATGGTTGTCCACCTTCACTTGAACCTGCATCCATACACAAGTTGTCAGTTTTAAAAATATGTGGTTGTATGGCCTCACTTAACTCCTCTGACAGCACCTCCACATGTTGATATAAAATCTCCTTAGAGTCCATGAGACCCTTAGTTGGTCTCTTCTCATCATCACCATTTCCAAGGATTGGCCCTTGTTCAGGCTCATAGATGCATACTTCTCTATCATCTGCCTTGAGTTTATCTACCTCCTTTATCCAAACTTTTAGCATGTGCCTATGTCTCATGGAAATAAACTGTTGAATAGGACATCTAGCAGCCTTCTTCATTACCCATCTACATGTTTAGGCTTCTTTATTTATTTTCCTTTGGTCTATTATCACATCAAGTCATGCCCTCACCTCAGCTATCTCCTTCGCAATCTCCTCATTACTCATTTTCTCGATGCCCTTCACTTTGACATATTTTTCACTTCACTATGGCTTTCCTCTGAACTCCTCACATGACCATTTGTATTCATCTTATCTTCACAAAGTTTAAACTGCTCTGAAATTATCCTTCTCTGCCTACTATCTGTTAAATATATTTCAAGCTCTTCTCCACTTCTTGGAATGCAATTGGTTTCCTTCTTTTTTCAGCCCACTTCGATGTATGTTTTTTGTTGCACACCTACAAAAAATCTTCACACAAAGCATCAGTACTCTGTCTTCTCCTCCTTTTTCTGATGTGTGCAAACAAAATCTTGATGTAATACCATATGATGCAAACCCCCTCTCCTATGGAGCTCACATGACCTTCTGGTCTAGGATCAAATTACACAAGATCCAAAGTGGCTCTCGGGTCCTCACAAAACCCTTAGAATTATTACCACATGCCTTTTCTTCTCTCTAGTGCACAAAAATTCATGTTTGTGAGGGTCTTCTTACTCTAACAGAGTTGTGCATGTAACCTCGGGGCTAAAAGGTTGGGCTTAAAATTGGAAAGCGGTACCTTCGGCGCTCTGGAACTTCGAGGCTTTGGAAGATTTACCAACAGCACACTCTAATTCTCTTGAACAGTCGAATAGGTGAACTCCTGAATATTTTAGGGATCAACGTTCCACAATCCTTGCCACAATCTACGGCTAAAAGGAAATCTGGGGCTTTGGGCTTTGGGACTTTCTGTGACTCCAACACAATACCTCTGAACTAGCGAAGGGTCGAACTCCATAGATTTAACGATCCTTGTTTACCCATCAACGAACGGTTAGTGTTTACTTTGGAATTCGGGACTTCGTGAAATTCTCTACTCTTCACAACAACAACCAATTTCTCCTGGAGTGTCGAATCGTCAAACCACTCAGGGATCCAATGGTTTGCACTCTCCCAATGATCTACGGTGTAGATTCACTCTGGGACTTTGGAGCTTCAGGTATTTTTCCTCAGTTACAACAACAACTTAAAAAATTAAATGAACAGCGAAGTCCAAAGGAGTTGGGGTTTAAACAGTCGTGCTCCTTCTCTTTCATCCAACGGTTGCGAGGGATTTTGATATCTCCCAAACCGGTCTTGTCCACTCGATATTAAAAACAAAAGGATTCCTCCTCTTGAGGACTTACTCTCACTATCCCTCCTATAGCTTTGTCACTTTGATGACTCAAACTCTGGCACACACTTTGTGCTTCTCTCCTGAGCTTGGGACTTGGAAAATTCACCTACGCACTCCTTGACCTATCTCTCCTCTAATCTTGGGACTTGAAAAATTCACTTGTGCAGTCCTTGTGCCCTGCGTAAACTTTCCCTATCTCTTCTAAGCTATTTGAACCTATAGACGATTTGGCCTCCACACTCCTTGTGTGGGAACTATGCACTCCTTGCACCGGTTTCCCCTTTGATATTTTACACTACTTTGAGTGTAGGCTCACTCCTTGCACTCGCTCGGTGTAAAATTACACTATCTCTCCTGACCTTGGGACCTTTGAAAGTAACCTATGCACTCCTTGTGCTTTCTCTATGCAGAATCGCACCATCTCTCTTGAGCTTGACAGACCCTTTAACTCGGTCCCTCGTGCACTCCTGGCGCTAACTCTCTTGAGCTTGTAATTTCTTTGAACTTAATAGGGGCTTGGCCCTTTGTTCCTTCAAGTGACTCTGTATTCCCTCCTGGCACCCACACTCTTCCTCCTGATGATTTTTGGACTTTGTAACAGTCCTTAGCACACTCCTTGTGTTGGCTTTTTAGATCTTTTCCACAACTCTAACGTGCACTCCTTGCACATCCTTGAGAGCCCAGAACACTCTGAAATTCACACAGACAAGTAATTCTATCTATTCCTGCAAAGGTAACATTTATACACTCATGGCATTCATAAATATGCACAGTAAACATTCAGAAACAAACATTCATTCACAAAGAACACACCTAGAGATTCATATGCATGGAAATATGCTCGTCTATTAGATATGAATGCTTTTTACAATGTTTACAAGACTAGACTGCAACAGAGTCTCAATTCTTCTCTCCTCTCCTCTCTATGTTCTAAAAAAACTTACTTACATCATAGAATACATTGATTTATACAATCTTGGCTTCTCAAGCCTTCTCTCCAGATCAATTTAGTGTTGTCATGTCTAATTAAATGTATTCTTATCACTGAGCCATCACAGTAAATATTCATCTACAATATTTGTATCTGAGGCAATGCTCAGGATCTACACAAACTATGGCCCATTAAAAGAAATTTACATGTATCCTTACACAATACAATGGCTCTCTCTTCCTCGAGCCTTACAAACTTTATTACATTAAATGATAAATTTAAAACAAAATGAGAAGGTTGGCGCTTCTCTCTCCTTGGGATCTGATCCATCCATGTGCGTTGTTACGCTGGTTGTTGACGTGCTACTAAGTAGGATTGATGCTCCTGCATCAAGAAACATGTCAATAGAAAGAGAAAATTAAAGGGTCAAAATACAACTCGTCGTCGCACTGACCTCTTAAAATTAGATGATGTTGACATACTTGTTTATGACTTGAATTTGACAAAGAAATGAACTCTTCGCTCCAAGACAACAAATATTATCAAGAGGTTTTTGCCACAAGAAATAAATGCAAGTTGGGAGTTTGTTGAACCTAGTCATATATCTAAAAGGCATTTGACATATGAAATGTTGGTAATGCATGTAGACTCATATGGTGCATTCATCAACAATAGAGAAGAGTATGGATCATCTACATCTGCATCCAATCATTCATTTGAAGACAATGTAGACTCTGATGTTATTTCATAAACCATGAGTCAATCTGAATAAGTGTATGAAACATTTTATGTATTTTTGATCCATATGATGTTTGTATGGTAACTAGAAATGAGCATTGAACTTACATATGATCTTACATGAAGTTATGAATCTTTTTTTATGTTTTATGATTTATATGTTTTGATTATGGATAATATAATAAAATTTCTTAGCTCATAGGTTTTGAATATGGACAATATAACAATACTTTTAAGAAATAATTTATGTTTCTTTCAATGTAACTTTTATTTAATTTTTTTTATTGAAAGTTAAAAAAATTAATAAAAGGTGACGTTGAATTTTTAAAGTATATTGTGATATTTTCATGGAATTATGTATTACCTTGTGTTTTGAGTGATAATAAGATTTTAAAAGTAAGCATTTAAGGGTTGATTTTATGATTTTGTTTACAGTAATGATGAGTTATTTTACCATTTTATAAAAATGTGTCATTTTTATACCCCAATTTTAGAATGGGTGCTACCGGTAGTAGTACTTTTCAATTTGATGGTTGATTTTTAGGTTTTGGTTTTAATGGTACCAAGTGCTAAAAATATGATTTCAAATTATCTAAAGTTTTAACGTTTTGAAAAAAAAATTCAAAAACATCTTTCTTTTAGGTGTTGATTTTAAGAATTTTTGGAGCTATTGTCTAAGTTTTGAAGGCCATATTTGAAAAATGTTGTAATTTTGACCCCGTTTAAAAAAATGGTGCTACCGGTAGCACCACTTTTTGATTTGGGGGTTGATTTTGATGTTTTTTTATGCAAAAATATGGTTTTTTTGGGCCAGAGTTCTCATTTTGAAGTCACAGTTCTCATTAAGTCGGTAACTTTGTTATAAGATATAATGCAAGTGTGTTAATTGGTGGAGATTTACATGAGAATGATATTGCTTAGATTCACAATGCCCTTCACTAGGACTATTTTCTACCTCGGCCTTTGTTGGATGAAATGATAGAAATAGCTTAAATGTTATGATTTGAGCATAGAGTTGTTATGTTCATTTTTAGTTGCATTTATTTCATAATAAACATTGTTTGAGATGTCTCCATCACCATATTGCACATATTATTTCTAGAGTAAGAAGCATGAACAATTGGAAGTTGAATTGTTTATTTCGTTTGGAGCTAAGGTGATGCTTACTTTGAACTTAGCTCCATCCAAGATCCTTTGTTTGAATGGTTGTCTTAATTGTATTATAAAAAGGATATCTTCTTATTTGAATTAATAAAAATATATGATCAAAAATGATATTCAAATGGACAAGTGCATGAAGTTGCTTCTCGAAATTATTGCAATGGGAACACATGTTTATTGTGAATTTCAGGAACATGCATACACTCTAGAAATGTGCATGCATTCCTATTTGAATTACTTCAAGTCTTGTCAAATCTCTACACACTCATCATTCCCAATTCCATGTTTCCCTCCACGTAGATTTTAATCTAATGAAAAAATTAGTGCATGTTCAGAAACAAGTGCACATTCTCATGTCTAAAAACATTTTTTTTAAATGTCACTCTTTTTTCATTCATTTTCTCCTACCCATGGTGTCTTTTCTCCTCTTTTGTCTAATCCATGTGCACATTTCTTACTAGACTGGATCTTATGAGGAAAAACATGAGGGAGGTTGGCATTTCTAGAATTCAACCTTTTAGATAGAGGAATTCACATTTGGAGGTAGGTTCTATTCCAAATGTCATTTTTATATAAAATTATTTTTTTACTGTTTAAATGTAGTATTTATTCCACTAGGATGGAGCAAACCTTGACCTTAACCTAAACCCTAACTCCCAACCACCCCCACAAGACCCATACCCATAAATTTATCAATGTTTATATGAAATTAGAAACCTAGTTAGTGAGCTTAGGAATACTAGAGATGCATCTCATCTTTCCTTGGCCACTTTAGTCGACACTATTATTTCTTTCATTGGTCATTCATGTGTCCAATTATATGATATATATTAGTATAAGGCTAGGGTTTTTGTAGAGAACATGACATTCAACATTAGCACTCCCTTCCTACACCCCTCAACAAAATGGAATTTTTGAAAGACAAAACTGGACACTAAAATAGGTGGCCAACTGCATGATTTAGTCCAAGAGCATGGCACCTTCTTTCCAAGTTGAAGCGGAAAATTGCATCAATTACATTTATATTTGCATGCCTCACAAGATAGTGCTAAATATGACTCTATAATAATCTTGAACACATGTTAATCCCAATGTGTCTTAGTCAAGCATGGGCCTTAATTCTAGATTAAAATTGCAAGCTATGGAGAAGAAGAGTCAACCATTGATTTTTGTAAGTTTCTATGAGGATATGAAGACATACAGGTTATTTCATCATGTTTCTAAATATACATTTTTTGAAGGGTTGTCCACTTTTATGAGAGACTCGACCCAACAAATTATCCTACTTCTCTCGTAAATTGTCTTGCAGAAGATGGTACAATTATGTTGAAATTTATGTTTATACAAAACAAGAAAGCATTAAAATTTAAATAGAACAAGAAGGTGTTAAGATTTATGTTGTTTTTTATGGCACATCAAATCACATTACTAGAGATGAAAATATACCCGAAGCTAAAAATCAACCGAAATAAAATATGTCATCATCACCAAATGAAAATGTGCAACTTGCTTGAAAAACTTGATCAAGGGAAGAATTTGAGGAGGATCCTTCATGAGTGAAAGAGGTATGATAGGTATGGTTATGAGCCAACTAATTTGAGTAATGTTTCCATTGAACCTCATCATACGCATTCACAGATAGCTTGTGTCTCTCTTTTTAGCCACATCATTCTAGTTGATCCACAACAATATTTTGATTTTTGGTAAACGAGAATGGGATGCTACCATGACAGAGGAGTATTCTTCCTTGTTTAAGGATCTCACATGGGATCTCATTCCTCTTGTTAAGGGATGAAAACAAGTTCACTCTAAATGGGCCTACATAACCAAATATGCAACAGATAAATTCATTGACAAGCATAAGGCACATCTTGTGGCCAAGGGATTACCATATGTTGAAGATATTGATTATTTCAAGATCTTTTCCCATGTTGCCAAGATGGATTCCATACATCTAGTGCTTTCTCTTACTTCCTCCCAAGGATGGTCAATTTATTAGATGAATGTGAAGATTACTTTTTTTGCATGGTGACTTGCATAAGGAAATCTACATGGGAAAACCTCTTGATTGTGTGGAGGATACTTCACTTGTTTGTAGGCTCTAGCATCGACCATATGGTCTCAAAAAATCGCCCCCGATATTGGTATGAAAATACAGACAATTTTCTAATTATTTTATATTTTCATCATTGTCATTATGACCCTACAGTATATACTAAGAAGAAAGGCATTGATCTCTTGATCATGGTTCTTTATGTAGATGATTTTATTCTCATGGGTAGCTCTTCATCCATGATTCAGAGTATTCAACAAGAATTGATGGAGCAATATGATATGATATACCTTGGTATTCTACATTTTTTCTTGGTTTGTAGGTCCTTCAATATTCATAATCGGTCTCCATTTTTAGTAGAAGTATGCACTTAACTTGGTTTAGTGTTTTGGCATGGTTGAATGCAAGCTTTCACCCTATCAACTCCTAAGTTTTATTACACAACTGGAGGGTTAAGATCCATATATATTCCATTATGTTGGTTCCATTACAAGTGCATACATATCTTCATAGTGATTAAAGCTTGCTACAAAGTCAGTTTCACTAAATTCTAATAAATTGTTATTTTTAGAAGTTTGTCGTTTTCTAGGAGCCAGAGTTCAAGGGTCAAAGATGTTTACGTATGCTTGGTCCTCATGAGATCATGATCTACCAATGATTTTTTTTCAAGTGGAATGCTAACAATTTCATGACATTGTTATTTTTTGCAATTTTTTTTGCAGGGCTTGCATGTGGTTTCTAAGCACATATTTGGGTTCCTCGCAGAAAAGTGAGTCTAATGAGATAATTTCAATGACATATGGTATGTTTCCATTTGTAGTAGTGTCTATTTTTAGAAATGCAATGTTTGGAAACAATCTCATAGTGGTTACTTTCATTTTTAGTATTTCTTTCTTTTTATGTTTTTTCTTAGAGCTAGACTACTTTTTTGGGCATGCCTATTTTTAGCAGTTCTATTTTTGGTTGGTATAGGGTGTGATGTCACGGTTCCAACGTGTAGTGGTGGAGTGATTTATAAGTTCTTTTGATTGAAGGATGATGATTCAAGTGTAGTGTGAGCAGGTATATTGTTCTCCTGGAGTGACACTTGGTAGCTAGTTGGAGGGTTTCTATTTATATCGGGTTCCAAAATTGTCGTATGCCAAAACACTAATCCAATTTATTTTTTTTAGTTGTCATTCTTTCTAAATTTAACTTTCCATAGCCACAATTCCCATTTTTTTCTTTGTCAAGCCAAAACCCAATTCACTTGGTTAATTACACTTAGTAATCTTTCCTTATTCTCCCAAGCAAAAAGCCTTAAAAGAGATGTTATTCTAAACAACTAGGTTGAAATCCTCATGCTAATGTCATCAATTATTAAAGCCTACTTAATCATACTTTATGCTATCCTTGCATGCAAATAACCTTACTGTCTTATTTGATTTTCCTTGAACAAAAGTTAGAGTGAGTAATATTTAGAAACCCTTGTTAACCTTATCTATAATTAGAATGGAATGTTTCTTTCAATAGGAAATTCATGGGATTCATTGGAGGTTGACTTAGCTAAAATTTGTCCCTTTTTAGCATGCTTTTAGCCTAACATCCAAATAAATTTGTGGTGGTTTTTTGGGGGGCATTTACAATTTTTTTTCCTTGTCAATGCATACAAATTCAATCTTCATTATGATTTGAGCACATGAGAATAGACCCAATAAATTCTCCTACTTCTCTCACAAATTGTCTTGCGAAAGATGGTACAAATCATGATAAAATTTATTTTTTGAAAAACAAGAAAGCACTAAAATTTATATAGAAAAAGAAGGTGCTAAGATTTATGTTGTTTCTATTTCACATCAAATCACATTACTAGAGATAAAAATACGCTTAGAGCTAAAAATCAGCTGGAATGAAATATGCCATCATCACCAAATGAAAATGTGCAGCTTTCTTGAACAACTTGATCAAGGGAATAATTTGAGGAGGATCCTTCATGGGTGAAAGAGGCATGATAGGTATGGATATGAGTCAACTAATTTGAGTAATTTTTCCATTGACCATAATCATACACATTCACAAACAAATCATGTCTCTCTTTTGAGCCACATCATTCAAGTTGATCCATGACAATATGTCGAAGTTGTTGGTATACGAGAATGAGATGCTACCATGACAAAGGAGTATTCTTCCTTGTTGAAGGATCTCACATGGGACCTCATTCCTCTTGCTAAGGGATGAAAAAAAGTTTACTCTAAATGGGTCTACATAACCAAATATGAAATGGATAACTCCAGTGACAAGCATAATGCACATCTTGTGGCCAAGGGATTTTCATAGGTTGAAGGTATTGATTATTTCAATATCTTTTCCCATGTTGCCAAGACAAATTTCATACATCTAGTGATTTCACTTACTTCCTCCCATGGATGGTCAATTTATTAGATGGATGTGAAGAGAACTTTTTTGCATAGTGATTTGTATAAGGAAATATACATGTGCAAACCGCTTGGTTGTGTGCAGGATCCTTCACTTGTTTGTAGGCTCTGGTGTCGGCCACTATATGGTCTCAAAAAATCCTCCAGAGCTTGGTATGAAAATATGGAAATTTTTCTAATTATTTTATCTTTCCATCATTTTCAATATGACCCTACAATATATACTAAGAAGAAAGGCATTGATTTCTTGATTTTGGTTCTTTATGTAGATGATTTTTTTCTCATGGGTAGTTCATCCATGATTCAGATTTTTCAGCAGAATTGATGGAGCGGTATGATATGATATACCTTGGTCTTCTACTTTTTTCTTGGTTTGTAGGTCCTTCAATATTCAAAATAGATATCCATTTTTGGTATAATTATGCACTTAACTTGCTTCAATGTTTTGGCATGGCTGATTGCAAGCCTGCACACTATTAACTCCTTAATTTTCTTACATGAATGGGGAGTTAAGACCCATCTAGATTCCATTATGTCAGTTCCATTACAGGTGCATATAGGTCTTCATAATTATTAGATCTTTCTACAAAGTCAGTTTCCCTAGATTCTAATAAATTGTTATTTTTAGCAGTTTGTTTTTTTCTAGGAGCCAAATTTATAGGGCCAACATGTCAGAGATGTTTACATGTGCTTAGTCCTCGTGATCTCATGATCTACCAATGAATCTGTTTGATCCAGAATATATCTGCAGAACGAAATGAATACAAATTATTATCAAAAGATGCTTAATACATAATAACAGATATACAATAAAATCGGTTTCTATTTAATAAGGAAATAAGTTGAAACTGTAAAATGTAGTGGAAACAAGCTTGTTAGAATGGTGGTGTCTTATCTCTGAGAAGAGATGTGATGGTTGTTCTCATTCACAAGAAGATGATTACAATGAGGCTCTGAAGGCCTTTTTACAATAAATAGGAATGTCAAAAACCCTAGACATCCAAAAACCTAACCCTAGGAGATGAAGCGCCAAAAGTCATGTGGGCCACGTTTGGGTAAGTTAGTACATCAACTTCACGTGGTCGTAACTTTTGCATATGATCTTCATTTTAGGCACACGATATCCCATTGCAAAGGTATATTTGAGTACTAGAAATTTTTCTATTATATATTATGTTTTTGGCAAGCCCTAAAAACATTCTTTAGGGCCTCAAAATGGCCCCACAAGTCAAGGACCCGAAAACTAGGGAAAAAAATGCCAAACTGGAAAACTTCCAAAATGAACCAGTTGGAATAGGTGGGAGGCCACCGACATACATATGGATCAATCCTCCCCCCTTAGGAATAAATGGTCTCCATTGCGTTGAGTTCCCCCATAATATGAGGAAATTTCTATTGAATTTGGCCACGGGTGAGCCACTTGTCGTGGTGGAGGAGTTGCCCTGCTTTGACAACTTGATAAAGATGGATCCTTTATTGGTGAGTGCCCTTGATCTGTTTGTCCAAAATAATCATTGGAAGTATGTCATATGCAGTCGAGGTTAAGCTTTGTTGGTGTCAATTGTTCTATTATCTCTGAGGTGTCCAATAATGGTGGGAAATACAGTCGAAGGATATCCACGTTGAACATTGGGTGAAAGCCAAGGAAAGGAGGAATGTTGAGCTCGAAATCATTATCACCCATAGCCTTGGTGATGGTGTACGACCCATAACGGAGTGGGATAAGCTTCCTATGGGTCTTGTAAGGCGTTTTTATGCAATTGCAACCAAACTTTGTCACCCACCTAAACTTATGTGGCACCCAGTGTTGATCATGGTGTTACTTGTAGTTGTCATTGGACTTCTATAGGATATCCTGAACCTGTTGGCAGATGTGTTGGATCCTATGAATGAACCAGGTGTCTTTGTCAAATTCAATTGGATCAGGAGATGAGTCAGTTGAGGTGACCGCAAGGGGTAGTAAAACATCTATGGGACCCAATGGTTGGAATCCCAACCCCACCTGAAAGGGGATGTGGCCAGTTGAGCTATGCAGGGCTCGTTTGTAGCTATGATGAACATAGGGGAGATTATCATCCCATGTGCAAGGGTTCTTGGAATTATATATGCACAATCATTTGGTTTACAACCTCAGTTTGGACATCTGTTTGGGGGTGGAAGGTCATGGATTTTGTGAGCTTGGTGTCCAAGAGTGACCAGAGGCTTGACCAGAATGTGCTGAGAAATCGACTATCTCGATATGATACAATGGTTTGTGCAATTCAAAAATGTACCCAGACTCGTTCAAAGGAGATCTTGGCAGTGGCCTCTGCTGTGATGCTCTTCTTGCAAGTAGCCAGAATTGCCATCTTAGAAAAGCGATCCACAACCACAAAAACATAGTCATTTTCCCGCTTGGTGGATGGGAGGCTCGACATGTAGTCCATTGATATGGATTCTCATGTCCTATCAAGAGTAGGAAGAGGGGCGTACAGGACATGTTTCTTAGTGGTCGGTTTGGCAATCGTGCAAGCAGTGCAGGACCTGATATACTTGCTGACCTCTTTTCGAAGTTTCGGCCAGTAGAAATGATTCTGCAGCATTGCCACTGTCTTTTCAATGCTAAATTGTCATTCCACCCAACTATAGTGGGCTTCCCAAATCATATTTTCTTGCTTTCTTGATGGAATGCATATATGGCCCAAACGGCACAACAGCCCGTCCTGAAGATGGAAATTAGCGACAACTCCATTTGTGCCCAACATTTGGTAGGTGGTGGCAAAGAGTTGGGGCCATACATAGGTCTCATGGCTACAAGAGTCTAGCACTGTGGTGAGTTTCACGACTGGTGGTATGCTGAGGCAATCAGTGACATGGTTGGTGCTTTCCATTTTATACTCGATTTTGAGGTGGAATTGTGACAAGTACATGCACCACTTATGTTGGTGGTCATTTTTCAATTTTTCTTGTGTCTGCATGAACTGCAATGGCTTATGATCAGTGTTGATGATTGTATCCTTCCCAAGAATGTAATGTCTCCACTGGTGTCAGTCTTTCACAATGGAGTACATTTGTTTTTCATAAGTAGGGTACTTATGGAAAGCATATGATAGTGTCTCACTATGATAGGCCACGGGGTGGTCGTGCTGAGTGAGAACAGCACCCACAGCATAGTCTGAAGCATATGTCTCGATCTCAAAGGGTTGTTGCAGGTCTAGTAGTGAAGTATTGGGACTGAATACAAGTGTTGCTTCAAATCATCAAATGCTTGTTGTTGGGACCAGCCCCACACAAATTTCTCCTTACCACCACCCCTGGTTACTTGGATGAGTGCCCATGCAATATGGGAGAATCCCAACATGAACCTGTGGTAGAAATTGGCAAGGCCCAAGAAGCTCTAAAGCTCAGTGAATGTGGTTGGGGTTGGCCAGTCATGGATGAATTGGATTTTGGCTGGATCCACATGTACACCATGTTGATAAATGATGTAGCCCAGGTAATGAACCATGTCCATGTCGAAGGATCATTTTTCCAAGTTGGCATAGAGTTGGTGTTGTCATAGGGTCTCTAGAACCTATTGAATATGATGCAAGTGTTCTTCCCAAGTCTTGTTGTAAATGTGGATGTCATTGAGATACACCACTACAATAGTATTGGTGAATGGTCGCAGGATATCATCCATCATCCTCATGAAAGTGGTTGGAGCATTTGTCAAACCAAAGGGAATGACCAACCATTCAAAAAGACCTTCCTTTGACTTGAAGGCAGTCTTCCGTACATTTGTTTGTTCTATCGGGACCTGGTGGTAGCCAGACTTAAGATCAATCTTACTGAAGTATTTGGCCCCCATGATCTTATCAAGGAGGTCTTCAATTTGGGGAACCGGGTACCGGTTTCTAACTGTGATTTTATTCAGGGCCTAGTAATCAATGCATACTTGTCAGGTTCCAACTTTCTTCTGTACCAGCATGATTGGGCTCCCGCAAGGTGATGATTTGGGGTGGATGTACCCCTTGTGGAGATGTTCTTGGATCTACCGCTTGATCTCCTCATTCTCTAACAGAGAGCGGCGATAGACTAGCCCATTAGGCAGCGGTGAGTTAGGGAACAGATTGATGGGGTGCTTGACCTGACAGTGCAAAGGTACCCCGGTAAGTGAGGAGAAGATATCTGAGTATTCTTCCATGACCTTATCCACTTGATTATGTTGTGTGGGGTGGTCATTCATGGATACCCTAGATGTGGTTGTGATCTTTTTCTCATTTTGAGAGCGAATCATGAAGAAGACAAACTTTCTTGTCTGAGAAATGACCTTTCTACATTGCTTGGCAAAGATCAAGTAAATAGCATTAGGTGGGACTGACTTAGGTATCCTGTACAATTTATTTTTCAAAGTAATAATAACATTGTGAGGCCTAGACTCATATATAGTATGATGTTTCCATAAATATGGTTGGCCCAAAAGAACATTACAAACTTCGAGAGGAGAAACATCACACGATACCTCATCTTTGAAGGGCTTGATGTCGTAAGACAGACAACATTGTTGGCTGACGCGGATGTCACTTCCTTGGAAGAGCCATCCGATGGTGTAGAGTTGTGGGTGTGGCATTGTTAGCAGGGAGATTTGCTTGACAACCTCTGTTGATATTAGGTTCTTCTAGATACCACTATCAACGATGAAGTGCAGTGGGGTACCCTTCACCCACATCTGTGAATGAAAAAGGTGTGTTCCTTCCTCTAGCTCGTTTGGTTCACTGGATAGAGCTTGGTGGTAGCAACGGTAGCATTGGGTTCTCCATCAATTATTTGTCTCCCCCTTTATGGTTCTGACTCAGAGTTGGAACCTGCATCTGATTCATAGGATTTCACCTCAGCCACCAATGACTGCTTCGAGCGAAAATCAGCAATGTTATGTCAGGGGCTCTTATGGAAGTCGCACCACTTCCCGATATCTTTCTTTGTCTTTATGGTGTCCTTCTTTTCTTGTGGCCTGGACTAGTTGTCCTAGGTTTGTCCTTATTTGCTTTGTCCTTTGTTTTTCGGGTTGGGGCCGCCCTTTCCTGGATTTTACTATGAGGGGTTACCATGCCCAAATTGTCGCATCTTTTGTTTGAGCTTCATCCTGATTTTGACGACATATCGATAGGTCGCACCCAAGGATGAGATGTCCAAAAAATCCATTTCGACCTGGGTGTATCTATGCAGACCATCGATACTTGAGCACCAAATTTCACTCGGAATATTTGATACCCAGCTTGGTATGCAAGGTATGGAAGATATTTGTGAACTCAGGCACCACTTGGTCTCTTTCCTGCCGCAACGTGGTCTATTTTGTGTACAGGTCATCATAACTTCCAACAGGGTAGTATTGTTCCTTAAAAGCATCCCTAAAGGACTTCCAGGTTACTACAACTGTAAATAATGAGGGTTCCTTTGTTTCCTTTTGCTCACAGAAATTTTCCCACCAATATTAAACATGGGAGATGGATTTGAGGAGCGCAAAAGTAATATTTTCTCTATTCAAGAAGTTATGGACAGAGAAATACCCTTCTAGTAGATTCAACCATTTGTCTATTGCATTTGTGTCTATCTAAACTTCAAATATAGGAATATCAAATTTTATTTGTACCTTGAAGGGGGTGGCACCTCCGTTTGAGGAAGATGCATCGCCTTTTGGTATTCGTCGTAGGATTTGCGCAAAACTATCCATCATCCTATTCCTCTGTTGCATGAGGGCTTCCTCGAGCAACATTTTGAAGGAATTTCTTGTCTCGTCATCTTTCTTTTATTCTTCCATGCGAGGTAGTTTGGGTGTACGAGAGCTTCTGTCCTCAAGAGAAACAATATTGAGACCCAATTCTTGTACCCTGACCTCGTTGGGGACATGCATTAAGAATGACAAGGAGAAGACCGCTCTGATACCATTGATCCGGAATATATTTGCTGAACGAAATGAATACAGATTATTATCAAAAGATGCTTAATACAAAATAACATATATACAGTAAAATTGGTTTCTATTCAATAAGGAAATAAGTTGAAACTGTAAAATGCAGTGAAAACAAGCTTGCTAGAATGGTGGTGGATTATCTCTGAGAAGAGATGTGACGGTTGTGCTCATTCGCAAGAAGATGATTACAATGAGGCTCTGAAGGCATTTTTTACAATAAACAGGAATGTCAAAAACCATGGATATCCAAAAACCTAACCCTAGGAGATGAAGCGCCAAAAGTCATGTGGGCCCCGTTTGGGTAAGTTAGTACATCAACTTCCCGGGGTCGTAACTTTTGCATATGATCTTTGTTTTAGGTGCACAATATCCCGTTTGAAAGGTATATCCTAGGACTACACATTTTTATGCTATATTTTGAAGGTCATTTTCACCATGGTGAGCCATAAAAACGTTATATAGGGCCTCAAAATGGCCCCGCAAGTCAGAGACCTGAAAACTAGGGAAAAAACTACTAAACTAGAAAACTGCCAAAATGAGCCAGTCGGAATAGGTAGGAGGCCATCGACATCCATCTGGATCATTGTTTTAGGTAACATGTTAACATTTTCATGGAATTGTTATTTTTTTCAATTTATTTTTGATGCACGAGCATCGTCAGCAAGCACAAGTGGAGGGACAATTCAATGCCTTAGCGCGCCTTTAAATCATTCAGAATCTTAAACACTGGTGTTTCCTGCAAATATTTTTTGAACTGATTGAAAAAAAATAGAAGATCAAGCGCTTGGGAGCTGAATAATCACAAGTGATCTGGGATTTTCACTCCTAGACTTTAATGTAACGGAAATTAAGTAGCAGTTAGTTTTTTTCTCGAGTAGACGAGTAGTCGGAGGGAACCCTAGGAGCCCTCTAGAATAACTAGAGGTTTTTTATGCCCAAATGAGGTTGTTGCAAGTTAGTAGGAGATTGTTGTGATTTAGTTGTTGCTGAGTTTTTAGTTCTTGTTTTATCATAGTTGTAGTCATTTACTTTTAAATGAATATAACAGAGGAAAATTGATCCAATGCATGGTGTTGCTACTGTTTACAATTCCCTGTTATTTTGTTTTCATGAATGAATGAGTTATGTTGTTGAATATATGAAACTGTGAAGTGTTTAGATAAGTTTTGGTTGTTCTCTCCGTTGAGTTCATGCAAGGTGTGCATGCAATCCACAAGGATTGCATTGACAGAGTCTGTTTCGACTCAGAAGCTCAAAAGAAATAGCGTGAAACTTTCCCTTTGCAATGAGTGCAAAGTGACTGTTGCAAGGCGTGCACAACAGTCTGCAAGAACTTAAGTCCTACGTGAGAATCAGATGCAAGGAGTGACAGAGTCTATTTCGATTCGTAAGCGCAAAAGAGATAGCGTGAATTTTCCATTTTTCAAGGGGTGCAAAGCAGTTGCCGCAAGGTGTGCACAGTTGCCTGCAAGAAGCTAAGTCTTGTGTAAGAATCTGTTGCAAGGAGTGCACAGATCCAAAATTCGACTAAGTGTCGAAGTAACCCTTGAAGAAGTCAAAGGAGCAGGGACAGAGAAATGTCAAGAGAGATAGCAGGAGAAATATTCAAAATGAGTGAAGTTCTGAAGGTTTCATGAGTCATCGACTAAGATTCATCCAAGAGGGAGAGAGATCATTCTGGATCGTCGGATCTAGGTAAGGTCCATGAGCTTTAAGTCTCGATGTGCACACAGGAGTGAGGATTCGCCGAAGTAGATATTGGTCGTTGATCGCCATGGGGTGACATGTCAACAGATCTGAGACTAAGGGGGAAATTCACTTAGAGGATTGCAGTTGAGAGTTGAAACTCCTGAAGAGGCGAAGTGAACCTGAGCCATCGATATGTGAGGGACATGCATCGAAATATCATCAACTTCGGGTGGAAATCCTGCTGAGGAAGTGAGAGTTGAGATTTGAAACTCTTGAAGCCCAAAAGGCGAAATAAATCCTAGCCATCTGATTCAGAGGGACACACGGCAGAAATCTGTGGACTCTAGATAAAAACCCAAAGTGAATCATAGACGTCCGATTCAGAAGGCCACGCGGAAAAAATCCATGGACTCTGGGTGAAGACCTGAAGTGAATCGTAGCCATCTATCTGTGGGAGACACGCGTCAATAGATCATGAACTCTAGATGAAAGCATTCTGGGAGAAAGTGAAGGTTGAGAGTTGAAACCTTTGAAGCCCAGATTGTCGAAGCAAATCACGACTGTTGATTTGAAAGGGACACGCGTCGATATATCGTAATAATCTGAGGACATGTGCTCTAGAGAGAAGGAAGGTAGGGAGACAGATATCAGCCGTCAATCAAGAGGTGTCACCCTAGATCATGAGATCAGTGGTCACGTTGAATTGTGGGGGAAGAAAGTGCTCGGATTTTAAAAATCTTGGAGCGAACCGCAATTGAAACCACGATATTGCCAAAAGGACGTGTGGAAGCTGCTAGTGAATTGCGGGGAGAAAAGTCGTGTGGTTTCAAACCACTCTAGGTCGCCCTGCAATCACGTGTTTACGTGAGGACATAGCCCAAGGTCACATACGGGAAAGGGTTAAAGGAAGAGGAGCTAGCGCATGAACCTTGATAGTCAGTAGCGCGAAGGGAGAGGTTGTGGGTACCATAGAACCTGCACCAAAAGACTGAAAGGGCCTATGTTTAATCACAAGTGAGACCATTAAGATTTCAGAGAGCTTATTTGGCTCGGAGAATCAAAGATCCTTGACCAGGAGGTTGTATATCCCCAAGGGAGAATAGGGGGGTCTGCATCAAGTGGTATCAGAGCCTGAAATATTTTTTGGGTAGCGAAAAAGAGCTCGAAGTTATATTCTATGTGTGAGAAAAAGTCATCACAATGCCACTGAGGAGACATATGAAGCCACTCTTAGCCAATTGCATTGTATAAAGATAAATGAGAGAGCTTCGTGCAATATTAGAGGCGATGGAGGCAACACAGAGGAGAGCACCTGATGTTGGGGACATCAGTGATGCAGAAAGTGAAGAAGTAGAATTCAAAGAAGTTGGAGGATAAAATGTTGTTGAGGAACGCTTGCCGAGAGTGGTTGTTAATTTGGGAGCTAGAGAAAATATAGAGATCCCAATGTATGAAGGCAACTTGGATGTTGAAGAATTGTTGGATTGGATAAGATCCATGGAAAAATATTTTGACTATGAAAATTTTGATGAGGAGAAAAAGGTGAGACATGTTGTCACCGGGATAAAAGGACATGCAGCACTGTGGTGGGATGAACTGCAGGCTAAGAAGAGAATCAAAGGAAAACAAAAGATAAATAATTGGGACAGAATGGTTGCCAAGATGAAGGCTAAATTCATGCCCAAATATTATCAGATAAATCTATTCAGGTTGTTGCAGAACCTAAGACAGAAGGGTATGATAGTGAAAGAGTACACAAAGGAGTTCTACAAGATGAATATCAAGATTGGACAAAGAGATAAAGATGAAGAAAAGGTTGTCATATATATAAATGGATTGAGATATGAAATCCAGGATGAGATCGACATGATGTCAGTGAGGACAGTAGAGGATGCTTATCAAATTGCACTGAAAGCAGAGGAGAAGTTGGCCAGAAAACAAAGCCAGTGAGGCAGAGGTAGAAGCCCGAACAAAGTCAAGGGATTTTCCCATGATAAGGTACAAAAACCCAAAGGAGAGACTGATAAACCACACAATCACTCTGAAAGAGGAGGAAGTTCCTGAGGGAGACAAAGTGGTGGAAGAAGTTCTTCTAGAGGAAGAGGAAGAAGCAGAGGAGGATAAGTAAGGTGTTATGCATGTGGAAAGAAAGGACACGTGTCTTGGGAATGTCCTGAGAAAAATAAATAAGGAGGAGGTGAAGCTCACATTTCGGAAGCACCGAAAAGGGATGTTGAAGCAGAAGGTGCAGAGGATGGAAAATATTTGATGTTGAAGAAGGTTCTCTTAAAAACAGAACCAAAAATTGAAACTCCAGTGTAGAGGAATAGTTTCAGGACAGCTTGCAAGACTAAAGACAAAGTATGCAAGGTGATAATTGACAGTGGGAGCACTGATAACTTGGTATCCACGGATATTCTGTAGAAATTGGAGCTGGAGACAACTCCACATCCGAAGCCATATAAAGTCTCGTGGTTGCAGAAAGGACACCGGGTAATGGTCACTAAACAATGTCTCATTGAATTTAAGATAGGAGGATATAGAGATGAAATTCCGTGTGATGTGATTCCCATGGATGTATGTCATGTTTTGTTGGGAAGACCATGGCAGTTTGACAAAAATTTCATTCATGATGGGAGAAAAAATACTTACACCTTGGAGAAGAATGGTAGGACACACATGTTGCTTCCAATAGAGGAGAATAATGGTAGGACACACATGTTGCTTCCAATAGAGGAGAATAATGGTAGGAAACACATGTTGCTTCCAATAGAGGAGAAGAAAGTAAAAGAGGAATTCATCACAAGCATACTCCTCATGAGTGGGAAGGAACTCCTAAGTGAATTCAAGAAGGGACAAGAGATGCAGTTTTTTGTGGTGAGGAAACCCAGAATTGTCCTTATAAGTACTTTGATGGATGATTTGCCTGAAGAAATTCAAGAGTTGTTGGATAATTTTGATGACATAGTAGTGGATGGGTTTCCTAACTTATATCCACCCATCAGAAGTATCATCCATCATATTGGTTTGATACCGGGAGCAAGTCTTACAAACAAAGCAACATACAGATTGACACCTCAAGAGAATGAAGAGGTAAAGAACCAAGTCTGGGACTTGTTAGACAAGGGTTTGGTCAAATAAATCTTGAGTCCATGCGCAATACCAACTATGTTAAGTCCAAAGAATGATGGAGGATGGAGAATGTGTACAGACTCGAGAGCCATTAACAAGATCACCATCAGGTATAGATTTCCTTTGCCAAGAATGGATGACTTAATGGATTGTTTAAGTGGAGAAAATTTATTTTATAAGATAGATTTGAAAAGTGGATATCACCAAATAAGGATGAGAGAAGGTGATGAGTGGAAAACATCCTTTAATACAAATGAGGGGTTTTATGAGTGGCTTGTTATGCCATTTGGATTAACAAATGCCCCAAGTAATTTTATGAGGTTGATGAATTAAATACTAAAATATTTCATTGGCAAGTTTGTGGTTGTATATCTGGATGATATATTGGTCTTTAGCGAGACTAAAGAGGAGTGTTTGAGAATACTACATCAGGAGAATACTACATCAGGAGAAGTTGTTGATAAATCTGAAGATGCCCTCTTTTATGAAGATAGAGCTCATCTACTTGGGTTTTTTGATCTCTTCAAATGAATTGAAGATGGATCCAGAGAAGGTGAAAGCAATCAAAGAATGGCCATCACCAAGGAGTATGTTTGAAGTGAGAAGCTTCCATGGATTAGCAAGTTTCTATAGGAATTTCATCAGAAATTTTAGTGGAATTTGTGCACCAATGATGGATATAGTGAAGAAGAGGCACAAGTCTTTTAAATGGATAGAGGAGGCCAAGAGGAGATTCAATATATTGAAGGAGAAGATAAAAAAACGACCAATTCTGGTCTTACCAAATTTTGGAAAGACATTTCAAGTGAGATGTGATGCAAGTGGAGTTGTAATTGGAGCAGTCTTGAGCCAGGATAACAAACCAGTTGCATATTTCAGTGAGAAGTCGAATGAGACTAAGAGAAATTACTCCACATATGATAAAGAATTTTATGCCATAATTCAAGCCTTAAAGAAATGGAGGCACTACCTTGTTCCAAAGGAATTTGTCTTGTACAACGATAACCAAGCTTTACAATTCATAACTAGGCAGGAGAAGTTAAACCAGAGACATGCAAAGTGGATTGAGTTTATGCAGAATTTTACTTTTGTCATAAAACACATTTCTGAAAATGGTAACAAATTTGTTGATGCATTAAGCAAGAGATGTTTGATTCTGCAGGAGTTTCAGGTCAAGACCTTGGGGTTTGAACATCTTAAGAATATGTATTGTGATGATCCAAATTTCAAGGAAGCATACGAAGCATGTGCAAATATTGTGCTGGGAGATAGGAGCTAGTGGACAGAGTATATGATTCAAGAGGGATTTTTGTTCAAGGGAAATTAATTGTGCATACCAATATGCTCAATGAGGGATAACCTTTTGAAGGAAAAGCATAGTGGAGGATTGGTTGGACAGTTCGGCCATGATAAAACATTTGCACAGTTGAGCAGTTCATGTTATTGGCCAGGTATGAGGACATAAGTGATAAAGTTTGTAAACAAATGTAGAATATGCCAACATGCAAAAGGTAAAAGACAGAACGTTGGATTGTGTCAACCATTTCCAATACTAGAGAGGACTTGGGATGCAATAAGCATGGATTTTGTGTTGGGACTGCTAAGAAAACAAAGAGGATGTGATTCCATATTTTTGGTGGTGGATAGATTTTCAAAGATGGCACACTTTATCCCATGTCAGAAGACTAGTGATGCAACACATGTTGCAAATTTATTTTTCAAGGAAGTTGTTCAACTTCATGGATAACCCAAGAGTATTGTCTCAAACAAAGATACCAAATTCGTTGGTCATTTCTAGAGAACACTATGGAAGAAGTTGGGGAAAATTTTGTCCTTCAGCCTAGCTTATCCCCCTCAGACAGATGGACAGACTAAGGTGGTGAACAGAAGTTTGGGAAACTTATTGAGGATTCTGGTCACTGAGCATCATAGTCAGTGGGATCAGATTCTGCCACAAGCAGAATTTGCATACAATGACTCACCAAACAGGAGCATTGGAAAGAGACCATTCCAAATACTGTATGGAATGCAGCCAAGAGGAGTAGATGAGTTGAGAGACTTGGAAAAGAGTGAGATCAGAAGCGCTAGAGAAGAATATTTTGCTGCAGAAATACAAAAGCTCCATAATCATATCAAAGAGAAGTTGCATAACTCTAGCCAAGAGTACAAGCGCAGAGTTGATCAACATCGCAGAGAGATTCAATTTGAAGTAGGAGATCAGGTTCTGGCACATCTCAAGAAAGAAAGGTTCCCAAGGGGAACATATAACAAGTTGAATATGAAGAAGATAGGACCATGTAAAATCTTAAGGAAGTTTGATGCAAATGACTATGAGATTGAGTTGCCATATGATGTGGGCATATCACCCATATTCAACAGATCAGACCTATATCCTTACAGGGAAGATGACACAGAGAGATCAGAATATCAAGAGAAGATTTAGTGGGAGAAGAAGATGCATGGAGCAGAAAAACCACAGATGGAGAAGATCATTGATCAAAGGATTGGCAAGAAGACCAAGAGGAAGACCTATTTTGAATATTTGGTCAAGTGGAAGGGACACCCGATAGAAGATGTCAGTTGGGAAAATGAAGTTGATATCCAGAAGCATGGAAAGTTAGTGCAGGAGCTCATGGACAGGAGTCCATGAATTTTCATCCAGGGGAGTATGATGCAGGAGCATCGTCGGCAAGCACATGTAGAGGGACAACTCAGGACCTTAGTGCACCTTTGAATCATTCAAAATCTTAAACCCTGGCATTTCCTGCAAATATTTTTTGAACTGATTGAAAAAAAACTGAAGAGGATCAAACGCTTGGTAGTTGAATGATCACGAGTGATCTGGGAGTTTCACTTGTAGAATTTAATGTAATGTAAATTAATTAGCATTTAGTTTTTTTCTCAAGTAAACGAGTAGTCGAAGGGAACCCTAGGAGCCCTCTAGGATAAATAGAGGTTTTGTATGCCCGAATGAGGCTGCTACAAGTTAGTAGGAGATTGTTGTGATTTAGTTGTTGCTAAGTTTTTAGTTGTTGTTTTATCATAGTTGTAGCCATTTACTTTTAAATGAATATAACAAAGGAAAATTGATCCAATGCATGGTGTTGCTACTGTTTACAATTTCTTGTTATTTTGTTTTCATGAATGAATGAGTTATTTTGTTGAATATATTGTCGAGCTGCAGATATACCATGTAAATCAACATTTAATTGTCAACCCGGGAAGGTAGACTTAGAGGAACCAGCACAGGAAATGCAGGGCTGAAGAGGGGGTTTAAAGGATGCCAAACTAATCTCTGAACTGCTAAAAGAAACTCACTGGAAAGAGCTATTTCACCCTACTTTGCTCTGTACTACTCGGTACTAACCGGTATTGTTCTGTATATGCATGTAAAAGATAAACTGAAAACAACTAAGTTCTTGCTACTTATCACTCCACACAACTCAGCAACCATCCTATGAAACTTTCTATTGTAATCAAAAGAAACT
>ML835874.1:22317-41969 GCA_009831015.1 Picea engelmannii | reverse complement strand
GAAATCGTGTGAATGGAACAACTCTGAACTATTTTATTGAAGATAAGAACAATACAACACTTGGAGACCTCCATTCCTCTATCTGATCTATGCTATGTCTATTCCCCCATTTCTCCAACATAGAAGCTTTCATCTCACGTTTTTCAACCACGCATGGCTCTCTACATCTTTTCTTTTCTCGAGCATAGGCTCACGTTTTTCCAACCCTCTGGCAATGCATGGCATCCCTTTACATAACGTTCCCACTCTCTGGCAATGCGTGGCTTTGCCCTAGGTGAATAAGGAGTTACAAAAACGGTTTCAGGAGTACCACTGGGGAATGAGACACGTTTTCATATCTCTGGCAACGCATGGCATCTTTTACAGAACGTTCCAGATCTCTGGCAATGTTACATATGTTTCCAACTCTCTCTGGAAATGTTACACCACGTTTTAGATCTCTGGCAATGTTACATAACGTTTCCAGCCCTCTCTGGCAATGTTACATAACGTTTCTGACCTCTGGCAGTCGTGGCTTTGCGCCCTAGAAGTTATAAAACAGTTTCCCTGCATTATGCACGAATTTAAATACTTTGATGCCAGCTATTGGGTTTTGCCAGCTATGAGCTCTCTGTTTAGCTTATCTTGGCATTTTTCATATTGCCCAATAACCCCAGAAACTGAAGTAAATGATGACTTTAACCATTTGCACATCTTGAATAATATTGCCGAAAGCATTCCCAAAGAAAACACAAACATACCTTGGTCCTCCACTAGCACCACCAGGGTTAACTTTGCCCAGATTTGTCCACTGATTGAAACAGTTGTGCTCCAAGGCCCTTGACTTCAGAAGGATGTGTTATCTATCCAATTTTCCAGCCCATCATAAAATAATCATAAGTATTATCCTCTATAAGCCAACACCCTGCATTCTTGCAAAGTTCAGCTATTCTCCGCAGAAGAGGATTATTGTTGCATTTATAGGTGAATTCTTCGCTCATTTGTGGCTTTGGAAGCACTTCATGGTTTCTGTATATAATGGAACATATAGGTGTAACAGAGTATGAATAGCACAGAAAGAATGCCATTTGCTTAACAAAAGTCTTCAGGAGAGTAGACAATGTCTTCAAGAACCAGCAAGAAAATGTTATAAATCTGGAGCCCAACATATATGAAACTGTCAAGTGTTTAGATAAGTTTTGGTTGTTCTCTCTGTTGATCTCCTGCAAGGTGTGCATACAGTCTGCAAAGTCCGCAAGGAGTGCATTGACAGAGTTTGTTTCGACTCAGAATCTCAAAAGAGATAGCGCGAAACTTTCCCTTTGCAAGGAATGCAAAGTGATTGTTGCAAGGCGTGCACAGTCATCCGCAAGAACTTAAGTCTTGCATGAGAATCAGCTACAAGGAGTGACAGAGTCTGTTTCGATTCATAAGCTCAGAAGAGATAGCGTGAATTTTCCATTTTTCAAGGTGTGCAAAGCAGATGTTGCAAGGTGTGCATAGTTTCCCGCAATAAGCTAAGTCCTGCGTAAGAATCTGTTGCAAGGAGTGCACAATTCCGAAATTCGACTAAGTGTCGAAGTACCCCTTGAAGGATTCAAAGGAACAGGGAGAGAGAAATCTCAAGAGATATAGCAAGAGAAATCTTCAAAAGGAGTGAAGTTCTGAAGTTTTCACGAGTCATCGACTAAGATCTGTCCAAGAGGGAGTGGGATCATTCTAAATCATCGCATCTAGGCAAGGTACACGAGCTTTAAGTCTCGGTGTGCACATAGGAGCAAGGATTCGCTGAAGTAGATCCTGGTCGTTGATCACCAGGGGGTGACGTGTCAACAGATATGAGACTGTGGGGGAAATTCACTTCGAGGATTTCAGTTGAGAGTTGAAACTCCAGAAGCCCGAAGAGGCGAAGTGAACCTCAGTCATCGATCTGTGAGGAACACGCGTCGATAGATCGTCAACTTCGAGTGGAAGTCCTGCGGAGGAAGCAAGAGTTGAGAGTTGAAACTCTCGAAGCCCTAAAGGTGACAGAAATCCTAGTCGTTCGATTTAGAGGGACACGCGGCAGAAATCTGTGGACTCCAGGTAGATACCTGAAGTGAATCATAGCCATCTAATTCTGAAGGCCACGCGGCAGAAATCCATGAACTCTGGGTGAAGACCCGAAGTGAATCATAGTCGTGGATCTGTAGGAGACACGCATCAATAGATCATGGACTCTGGATGAAAGCATTCTGGGAGAAAGTGAAGGTTGAGAGTTGAAACCTCTGAATCCCGAATTGCGAAAGAAAATCACGACCATTGATTTAAAAGGGACATGCGTCGATATATCGTAAGAATCTAAGAACGTGTGCTCTGGAGAGAAGGAAGGGAGATAGATCTCAGTCGTCGATCAAGAGGTGCCACCCAAGATCACAAGATCAATGGTCACATTGAATTGTGGGGGCAGAAAGTGCTTGGATTTTAAAAATCTTGGAGTGGGCCGCAATTGAAACCACGGTATTGCCAAAAGGACGCGTGGCAGCTGCTAGTGAATTGCGGGGAGAAAAGCGATGTGGTTTCAAACCACTCTAGGCCACCCTGCAATCATGTTTTTATGTGACATAGCCCGAGGTCGCATACGAGAAAGGGATAAAGGAAGAGGAGTTAGTTCATGAACCCTGATAGTTCAGCAGCACGAAGGGAGAGGTTGTAGGTGTCATAGAACCTGCACAAAAAGATTGAAAGGGCTTGTGTTTAATCACAAGTGATACCATTAAGCTTTCAGAGAGCCAATTCAGCTCTGAGAATCGAAGATCCTTGACCAGGAGGTCACACAGCCCCGAGGGAGAATAGGGGCATCTGCATCAATTTTTCATGTCTTGCATGTCATTTCTAAGCACATATTTGGGGTCCTCACAGAAAAGTGAGTCTAATGAGATACTTTCATTGACATATTGTATGTTTTTATTCGTATTAGTGTCTATTTTTTAACATGTAATGTTTGGCAACAATCTCTTTGTGGTTACTTGCATTTTTAGTATTTCTTGCTTTTTTTGTTTCTTCTTAGAGCTAGACTACTTTTTTGGGCAAGCCTACTTTTAGTAGTTCTATTTTTGGTAGGTACAGGGTGTGATGTCATGGTTCCAATGTGTAGTGGTGGAGTGATTTATAGGTTCTAGTGGTTGAAGGATGATGAGTCAAGTGTATTGTTGAGAAGGTATATTGTTCTCCCAAAGTGACACCTAATAAATAGTTGGAGGGTTTCTATTTATATGAGATTCCAAAATTTCCTTCTACCAAAACACTAATTTGATTTGTTGTGTTTAGTTGTCATTCTTTCTAAATTTAATTTTCCATCACTACAATTCCCATTGTCGTCTTTTTCAAGCCAAAACCTAGTTTGCTTAGTTAGTTACACTTACTAATCTTTCCTTATTCTCCCAAGAAAAACTCCTTAAAAGAGGTGTTATTCTAAACCCCTAAGCTGAAATCCTCATGCTAATTTTATCAATACTTAAATCCTACTTTAACTTGGTTTATTCTATCCTTGCATGCAAATAGCCTTACTACCTTATTCGATTTTCCTTAACCAAAATTTAGAGTGAGTAATATTTAGAAACCTTTGTTAAACTTATCATATATAATTAGAATGGAATTTTGATTTCAGTAGTAAATTATGTTGGCACAGGGGCAGACCTGAGGTTCACTAAAAGAGTGCGCCAACAAGCCCTAGCTATTGGCCCTTTTGGCAGCACCTGCAAAGCATATGCAGACTCACCCAAAGCAGTTAAGAGGGGGAGTTGCAAGACAGAAATGTCTACAACCAGGGGAATATCAAGTGCATCTATCACAACAACAATACAGCATTCATATATCACTTATCATCTAGGTCTATCCTGCGCAACTATAGATATGATCTAACATAAGACTGCAAATAACAATATAAAAATGATAGAGATCCAGGCATCAATCACACATACGACACAAAATATACGTGCTTCACCCTCTATCTAGGGCTATGTCCACAAAATTGTGCTTGTTATTTATTAAGGTAAAGCATACAGTTCTTATATGCGCTCTCAGCTAGCAGATCTTCTTTCTTCTCTCTCTTTCTCTCCCCTTCTTGCACACACTGCTGCAAGACTTGACCTTCGCACACAGCTAAAGATCTCACAATACAATCCTCTCCCTCCACAACAGAGCTATAAAAACAATATCATACCAATACTCAATGACCAACCCGGCCCAGGTCCTCTTGACCTTTATTTATACATTGCAATCCCTCACCGACATCCTTAGGTCAAAACCTAGGTGTCAAAACCCTAGATACCAAAACCCTAGGTGTCTAAAACCCTAGGTCAACTTGACCCACTTTTTTCGGGCTTCACCAGCCTATATTTCCTTATTCATCGTGTGGTGCTCCAAAGCATCCAATGATGGCTTTCTATGCTTTCTGAGTTGTCCACGATCCTTCTTCCTTGTTGATCTGTCATCCCTTATCTCCTTGTCCAACGGCTTGCTTTTCCGCACTTCGCTCCATATTTCCTGCTCTTTTGCTCACTTCGACTCAGTGACAGTTACTGTGTCTCCCGTGAAGCTCACTTTTTACCTTTCCTTCCTTGTTCTTCACTTCCTTCCATAACCAAGGGCCAATAGGCCCCAAACACTCACCTGTGACTCGTCCCAAGGCACTTCAGATATGATCCTCTTTTTTTACTCCGACTTTGGACTGCGCAGTGCAGCCCTTTCTTTATACTTTATGCCTCCTTTCCATCCTTGTGCAGACTATATTTTCTGTGTCTGGTACCCATTTTCAATTGTACCTAGTACCTGGACCCTTTTCCTCATGCTTTTACTAAGAGCTGCTAGGTAGCTGGTTATCATAGTACAACTTCAGCCGAGTCTCATTCACCAATCCTTCCTTCCAGTCTTCCTGCAATGTCTTCAGCTTCGCAGCTCCTCCTTCTGTAACATAGGCAATCTTATATGGTCCGAGCCAATGCATTCTGAACTTCCCAAGGTGTTTGATAAACTTACTGTCATACACCAGTACTAAATCACCTTGTTTGAATGTCTTCTTCTTGATGTGCCTGTCATTATATGCCTTTTCTCGATCCTTCTGAACTTGTCGATGTAATCCTGCAATGAATCTATCTTCTTCCAGTTCAACCAACTGTGAAATCCTCTCGCGAACAGCGTTGGTATCATCCATGCCTATAAATGCAGCAATTCTTAGGCTTGGTACTAAGTATTCCATCGGGACAACAGCTTCAAGACCATAAACCAACTTGAAGGGGGTTTGCATTGTTAATTTCTTACAAGTGGTTCTATAAGCCCAGAGTATTGTTGGTACTCTTAAATCCCAGTCATCCCTGTTCACGCTGCAAATATTTGTCAATGTTGTCTCCAAGATCTTGTTGAATGCTTCAACCGTTCTGTTTGCTTGTGGATGGTCAGGTGTACTCTTCTGATGGTGGACTGCAAATTCTTCATTCAGGGCTTCAACTGTCTTATTGATGAATTGTGTACCTTGATCACTCATAAGGATCTTAGGGCATCCAAACCTGGTTATTATGTCATCAAATATAAAATGTGCAGATGTAGTTGCACTACAGTCCTTGACTGCTCTAGCTTCGGCCCATATGGTTAAGTATTTTGTCGCAATAATAATGTACCTTGCTCTTGTGCACTTTCCTAGTGGGTTTATAGGTCCCACGAAGTCAATGGCCCACTTTTCAAATGCTTGTAGGGTCATCTGCGCTGCTAATGGAATTTCATCTCTTCGGGATGGTTTTCCAATTCTCTGGCATACATCACATGCTCGGGCATACTCTTTATCATCTCTATGTAACGTAGGCCACCAAAGGTCAGCTCGCAGAACCTTCTGCGCAATTTCTTTCCCTACGTAATGTCCTCCTGCAATGCCTTCATGAGCTTCTGCGAGCATCAATGGTCGCACTGTCTCCATAACACACCTCCTTAATATTTCATCCGGTCCCATTTTGTACAGTTGTCCAACTATAAGTGAAAAGTTTGCAGCACGCACCACTAGCTGTTTCTTCTGAGGAATTGTATACTCACTTGGATCTATTCCTGTTGACAGGAATTGGACTATGTCTGCGAAGTGGTCATCAATCTTTCTAATGGCGAGCAGTTGTGAATCTGGTAATGTATCCTCCAAACTGGTAGGTTCTTCACCGTGTTCCAACCTTGATAAGTGGTCCAGGCCCTTGTTCATTCTTCCTTGCTTAACTATGATCTCAAAATCATATTCTTGAAACAGTAGAAGCCATTTGCATATTCGGCCCCCCAACACTGGCTTGTTGACTAGGTACTTCAGCGTGGAGTGATTAGTAAACATTTTAAAGTGTCCTCCCAACAAGTAGTGGTGGAATTTTTGCAGTGCATACACCATGGCTAGTCCCTCTCTCTCTGTAGTGGTGTAATTAACTTCAGTTGTGGATAGCTTCCTGCTAGAAAATGCTAATGGATGATCAATGTCCCCTTCTCCAAGTTGTGCCAGTACTACTCCTAATTCAATAGAAGATGCATCGACATGCACATGGAATTCTTTGCTTCAATCTGGAAAAACCAGAATGGGTGCCGTAACCATCTTTTGTTTCAGTGTGTCGAAGCGCTGTTGACATTCATATGTCCACTCATACTGGAAATCCTTCTTCAACAGCTTCTCCATTGATGTTGTAATTTGGGCATATCCTTTGATAAATTTCCTGTAATATCCAATATGGCCCAGTGCAGTGCATAGTTGTTTGACCGAAGTAGGAGGTGGCAAATCAACTATAATTGCAATTTTAGATGGGTCAACCAGCAATCCTTGCTTTCATACAATATGACCTAATAGCACTCCAAATTGTGAGAAGAAGATGCATTTCTTCATATTCAAAGCAATTTGACATTGCCTACATTTTTCCAACATTAGCCTTAGACATTCAATATGATTTTTCAACAAACTAAAAACAGTCCAGTCATCAAAGTATGCTTCTAAAAAATTATGCAAAAATTCTTTGAACACTTCGACCACCACCCTGGAAAAGATGGTTGGGGCATTCTTCAATCCAAATGGCATTATTGTATATTGGTAGGATCCCCACTCTGTGGAAAACGTGGTCTTATGATGTTCCTCCTTGGCAATGCAGATCTGATGGTATCCTGAAAAGCCGTCTGTAAAAGAATATACTTCTTGGCCTCCCACGTTATCCAACACTTCAGCTGTGAATGGTGTAGGGAAAGGGTCATGCAGACAGGCATCATTCAACTTTTTGAGGTCCACACAGATCCTGATTTCTCTTGTCTTCTTGTCTTGTACCACCATAGGGATGATCCACTCCAACTCTTCGACAGGTTCAATAATCCATGCTTCCAGTATTCTGTCGAGCTCGATCTTCACTTTTTCCTTGTATTTCGAGTTCAGCCTGTAAGGTCTTTGCTTGATTGGCTTTGCATCTGGTTTCAAAGGTATTCTCATCTCACCCATAGGCCCTTTGATTCCCTTCATATCATTGAACTTGGTCAGGAACAAGTCTTGATATTCATGCACTAACTCTGTAATCTTGTCAATGGTAGCAGCATCCCAATAATCTCTAACATTGGCAAGCTTTGGTGTCTCCTCTATCCCAATATTGACTTTCTTTATTTTCATCAGTTGTCCTATGAATGGCATCTCAAATCTTGGTCCTTCCACATTTCTGTGGCATTCTATCTCAGGGATGTTTACCTTCCTTGAATCATCATCTTCATCGGCATTAATGTTGTAACATCCTTGCAATTTCTGGAATGGCGCAGTCCATTCATCTTCTTCTTGCTCCAAAGGGAGGCCAGATGCCTCCTTAAATAATTTATGTCTCACAATCTGTAATGCTTGGTCTACTAAAGGAAATTCACTTTCAAACAAAAAGGTGGTTACAAAATTTTGGATCATACCTTCCCAATCTAAAGTGACGAGGCGCAGCTCCGCTTGAAGGTACCAGTTGATAGGGATCGCATCCAGCAAGTTAATGAATTTGTGCACCCATTGTTCTTGAGGAATGTCACTCCTGGCCTCTTTGCAGATTCACACATGGTCCTTTGGGAAACTTCGACCTATGTACCTCACTTCACAGCTTCCTACTTGTGTTGAGAACTGCGTTGTCATCAAAGTTCGACATTGTGTCCAGTCTGTGATGTTTCCTTTGTGTGTCCCCCACCATCTTGCTGGTGTGGCTTTCATTGCCTCATCCATTGCCAACAGAACCATTTGTTGGCACAGGGGAAGACCTGAGGTTCACTCCAAGAGCGCACCAACAAGCCATATCTATTGGCCCTTTTGGCAACACCTGCAAAGTAGATGCAGTCTCACCCGAAGCAGGTAAGAGGGGGGCTTGCAGGACAGAAATGTCTACAACCAGGGGAATATCAAGTGGATCTATCACAACAACAATACAGCATTCATATATCACTTATCACCTAGGTCTATCATGCGCAGCTATAGATCTGATATAACATAAGAATGCAAATAACAATATAACA
Organism: Picea engelmannii; assembly: GCA_009831015.1. NCBI lineage: Eukaryota > Viridiplantae > Streptophyta > Pinopsida > Pinales > Pinaceae > Picea > Picea engelmannii. Next base: position 33,482 of record ML835874.1, on the reverse strand, counting down.
ATGACTGAGATCCAGGCATCAATCACACATACGACACAAAATATATGTGGTTCACCCTTTCTCTAGGGATACGTTCACATAACTGTGCTTATGATTTATTAAGGTAAAGCATACAGTTCTTATTTGTGCTCTCAGCTAGCATATCTTCTTTCTTCTCTCTCTTTCTCTCCCCTTCCTGTGCACCCAGCTGCAGGACTTAACCTTCACACACAGCTAAAGATCTCACAATACAATCCTCTCCCTCCACAACAAAGCTATAACAACAATATCATACCAATACTCAATGAACAACCCTACCCAGGTCCTCTTGACCTTTATTTATACATTACAATCCCTCACCGACAGCCTTAGGTCAAAACCTAGGTGTCAAAACCCTAGATACCAAAACCCTAGGTCAACTTGACCCGCTTTTTTCGGGCTTCGCCAGCATGTCTTTCCTTATTCATCGTGCGGTGCTCCAAAGCATCCAATGATAGATTTCTCTACTTGCTGAGTTGTCCACGATCCTTATTCCTTGTTGATCTATCATCCCTGATCTCCTCGTCGAATGGCTTGCTTTTCCGCACTTCGCTCCATCTTTCCTGCTCTTTTGCTCACTTTGACTCAATGACAATTACTGTGTCTCCCGCGAAGCTCACTTTTTACCTTTCCTTCCTTGTTCTTCGCTTCCTTCCATAACCAAAGGACAAAAAATTCATGGGGGTCATTGGAGGTTGAGTTAGCTACAATTTGTCCCTTTTTAACATACTTTTATCCTAACATCCAAAGAAATTTGTGGTGGGTTTTTTTTTTTTTTAAATAAATTTATTGGTGGGGTGGGGGGGGTTACAACTCTTTTTCCTTGTCTATGCATACAACTTATCTTCAAGGGAAATATTTTCAATTTGTGGAATTTTTATGTTTGATCCAATAAAAAATCACTCGCAGCATTCACTCAAGTGCATGATTTAGGACAGTTCCATCATATCTTGTGGTTGTAAGTGATAATCAATAGAAAGTGTGGCTAAAATTAAGACATGTATTGGAAGATATTAATGATATGATCAATTTATCACAAGAGGATAGCTCTAAGACAAAGTCTTTCCTCATAAGAATCAACACTATATGATGAATAGTTGGAATATTTTTTAATGGTTTCTAAGGGAAAGGGACGATTGTTTTAGGAAACAACAACAGGATGGAATCCAGCACTGAAGGTTACTTTTCTAGGTTGTTTTGAGTATCAAACAGAGGAGGAGATAAATACCATCACTAAAGTAGAATATTTTTAGCAGATCTATCCATGGAAATTAACATAAACAACAAATTTATTTGCCACAAAAGGCTCATCCAAATATAAGGTTAACCCATAGTTGGCATGCATGGAGATACTTCAAAAATTGGTATGTTTTCTTTCCTTTTTCCATAGGTAGTTAGGACTATCTTGATTTCAATGGTGTTGGATTTCTATATATGTAAATGGGTTAGACAACATTTTCTAAGTAGATTACAAAAACTAAATTCCTTTTATCCTTCCACATGATGGATCTGTTAGACCGCTTCCATCATTGCATACTATTGGACCTATGACAACTTGTCATGTGTTTTCATTATGATACAATCTAGTCTCTCGAATAATACATTGATTTGGTTTGATTATGCTTCTATCTTGATCTTAGAATCTCTTGGTTGGATATTATTTTGATAGTATTGCAGTAATGTAGTTGGATTTTTTACACTTACTTTGATTTCTTGTTCACTTAAGGTGCATATTCTCCTCACTCCATTCATTTTCACTCATTGTTACAATTGTGTCAAGAATCGAATCTCAACCACCTTGATTTTTACTAAGAATTTACCCTTGCTCCTGACTACTTATGGGCATATCAAGGGAAATTTTTTGTTTGTTGATAAATTCAATTGTTTAATATGCATATTCATTTTTTTTTATAACAGCATACAAATCTTGGGGACACATCCTTGAGAGTAGAAGAGCACCAATCCGGATAGAGAGGCATCTAGCAGTGATGGGGAAATATTACTATAAGTATTAGGTAGGTTTATGGGTGAAAATATACATGATAACAAATTGGATATATTGTTAATGACTTTGTCAATCCTTGATTATCTATAACAACATCAACGATATTTACTTTATTCGAACTTGATGACTACACAATTGTAGGGTTTTATCATGTTGGACAACTTAAGAAGATCTACATGATTTGACCATGCACAAGGCTCAATTTTGTGCGTTAACGAATGTGAACATCTATTTTGGAACATGATTTCATATCACTACCTAAGTATCCCCAAAAAAATACATTGCAAAAGGATCTTGATTGATGATGAATGTTGAATAAATACAAAGGGTATGGGTAAAATCATGAAGATGGGTAACACTTTTGCTTGTTTTATGACAAAAAAAACTGTATTTTCACAAGTTCTTCAACTTCCAACATACTAAAGTATTTTTTTTATTTAGAATTTTACTTTACAGTAAAAACAAAACTTGTAAATAATTTTGTTATCTTTCCAATGACTATTTTTCAATTTGTTTTTATCAATATTTGATATGTCAATTTGACAATTGTTTAACAGTATGTTCCTTAAACATGAAAGGAATGATAATGAGTTATTGTTTTACACAACAATGTATCTATTATTAAACTTATGTTTTTAAGAAATGTAATATATTGCAAAAATCTACAGAGACTCTATTTTATTATGACTATAATTTTGAAACTAACGGATGAATATTATAATTTCTAGAATTTTTCGAAGTTGACCAAGCTAAAAACGTTGCAGATTTTGAAAACGTGTTTTTCTACACCTTGTATCTATCTTAATTTTTACTTAAAAGTAAAATCTAAAAATACCCTTTTGAAGAGAACGATTTAACGATTATGAAGATAAATTTTCCATAATTTTTCACTTTGTATTTTTAGAGATTTGGATTTTTCATTTCACCGAATCAAAATCTCACCTAAAAATGTTATGCATTGATTTTTTTATAAAATTAAATAAAATTAGATAAAAACAATGAAAATGTAAACAAATTATATCCAATGAAAGTAGATTCAATTTTGAAAATGTTGGTATCAATTCTAAAACTAAATTCTGAGTATTTGTAGGAGACTGCTACCTCCAAAGATGAAGTAAGATGGAGAGAATTTGCAGTTTCCTACAAACGGTCCCATTTTCAGGTTTTCGACCGAAATATTCTTTTGGCCGAAACCTAGTTTTTAACAGAATCCATTAAAAATAAACATTTTGGCTGAAAAGTATTTCGGCCTAAATATGCTTACCATGGGAAAATAATTCATCAAAAAAACATTGTACACGAATTTTGAGGGCATCGTTAAATTTGACGTGCAAATTTTTGGTCGAAAAAGGTTTCGGTCGAAAAAATTCCTAGCAACATTTTTTCGGCTGAAAAATTGCCGCTAGAAATTTTGGAGACCCGATTGTCACGAAATTTTTACCCAGCTTCATGATTTTACCCATATCTGATCAGTTATCCTAGTTAAGAATTTGTCTCACATTAAGAAGGGAGAAGATGAAAATGCTCTCGTGTTTCGTGTCATATTTTTTATAACATTTCATAAGATTCATCCATCATTCCAACCAAGGAGTGTTTTATCGGTGTATATCTTTACTTTTGATTCAAAATTCAGTTCCATATTATGGAGTGATTACCCAACAAATTTAGGGCAAGATTTCTACGTTGCTCTAAGAGTGTAGGAATCATCTTGTTACTAAAAGGAACGTAATAGTCGAAACCTTGCACGTGATGAAATTTCTGAAGATCAAGAATCAAGTTTACAAGTTCGTTCATTGATTCTTTCCACTAATGAAGAATCCAAATTTGAAGAAGAATAGAACCAAATAATCCATGTAGATTTGATTTTATGGGAAGATCCTTAGTTTGATCATTGCTTGGATATCAAGATTGGTCACGTTCTGGTTGATTTGAGGATGTTGTAGGTGTTTCAAGAGCTAGAGAAAAAGAGAGTTGGATCTTTCCTTTTCTTATTGATCACTAGTGAGGGACCATGTTCTAAGTTTTAGCCAGTAAACTTAATGGGTTACTTGACCATCAAGCATGTGAATACAACTTTTCATCTTAGAAGACTTCATGGTTGGCTACATTAGAGGGTTGACTATGTTAATTTTTTCCACAAACTCAAACATGTGTTTGCATGCTTGCATTGGTCTTCCAAGTATGTTGATTATCATGGTAGGTATAACAAAATTTCAAAATAAGAGATTTTTGGCTTCATATAAAATAAAATAAAAAAATGTTTTGTTTTTATTTGGCTAGGAAGTTATCATCAACTTTGATCTATTTTCCTTTCTTTTGTCTTCATTCTCATCCATCTATATTTATTTTCATATTTTTTTATGTCATGTATTTCCTTGTATTTCCACTTTTAATTACTCTTAGATTAGTCTGTTATGGCCTTTGAGAATAATACGTTTTTCTATCCATGCATGAGCATCGATAAACCCTTGATTATCCATGTTTCCTTTCTTTTTCTGCTAAATTTTGTTATCTTGAGTCAAATTCCCAAATTTGATATCATATGATAATTGGTTGTTCCTTGAGAATTGGTCTAGGTCAAGCTTGGATGAGGGTATCATACCTTTCATTCCATTTCCTTGGTTTGGTATTGACTTTAGTAGGTGTGGTAGTGTTGAAGAGACAATATGATGAGTCTCATGTCACCTTATTGTCTTGTCTCTTCATATGATTCATCAAGCCAACCCATGTTGATCATTGTCTCATCCATCCATAGGGACATGGCACCATATGGTTGTGCTTCATCATTTTTCTCTTTGTGCTAGGGGAAAAGTTTTCATAGATGTCTTTCTCTTAGCAAATCATTCCTCATCAACTCCAGCATATCATTTGAGGATTGATCCAAAATCCAAAGATCCTCGATGGTTGTTAGCCTCAATAGTGGTCTCACACTAACAGGACGCAGCACCATTGGGTCTTGATTGAATGAGATTCATTAGCGTTTTACTTTAGCTCATTTTTCACATTGATGGGTTGTGTGTGTGCAATAGATACCATTATCCTTATTGGTGGGTTTCTTTATTCCTGGCAGATTTTTTCATCATTGGCATTTTACCGACTAGTTGTCTCCTAGTTTTATACTTCAAGTCATTTTCTATAGTGAGGAATGTACACAATAAGTGGGTCGCAATTTGTGGTTGTGGATGGGAATGTGTGGTTTTTTCATCATTCAATTTCATCAGTCTAGGTGCCATGAATTTGACTCCATTACCTAGTGGACAGGCACTTGGACACATGCCAAATTTTCATGCATTAGTTTTCAAAGAATTAGAGTATAGATATTCAATGGTTCTTGACACCCAAAGAGGGGATGCCATCCCCTTGATTCCCCATTGTTAACCCCCATATTTTCTTGAACAATTGGAGGGTTAAGAAAGTCTAATGAGACTACATTCATCGACATACAAGATGTTTCTATCTTATTAATGTATATTTTATATGTGTTATGTTTAGCAACAATCTCATATTGGTTACCTTCATTTTTAATATTTTTTTCTTTTTTTTTCTTTTTTTTTGGAGCTATACTACTTTTTTGGGCATGTATATACTTAGTAGTTCTATTTTTGGTAGGTAAAAGATTTGGTTTCATGATTCTAGTGTGTAGCGGTGTAGTGTTTTATAGGTTCTGGTGGTTGAAGGATTGTGAGTCAAGTGCAATGCTAAGCAAGTAGAGTGTCCCCCCAGAGTGACATGAGGTGGATAGTTGGAGGGGATTTATTTACATTGAGGTTCCAAAATTTCCTTATGCCAAAACCCTAGTTTGAATTGTTGTGTTTAGTTGTCATTATAGCTTAGTTTGAATTTCCATAACCACAAATCCCCTTGCTATCTTTTTTAAGTCAAACCCAACTTGCTTGGTTAGTTAAACTTACTAATATTTCCTAATTCTCCCAACAAAAAATCCTTAAAAAAAATTGTTATTATATAGCCCTAAGTCAAAACCCTCATGCTAGTTTTATCAATCCTTAAATATTTCTTTATCGTTATTTATCTTTTTGTTTCATGCAAATATCCTTAATTCCTTGTTCGATTTTCCTTAATGAAAAGTGAGCATGAGCAATATTTAGAAACCTTATTTTAACTTATCATCTATAATTGAAATTATTTTTAGTTTTATCCAACCCAACCCTAGGTCAAATGGTTATGCTATTATTCTCAAATCCAATCCCTATTTCAACCTCATTTAGTTACAACAGGTTGTGAAATTTTTGGAATGCTTCTTTCAAAAGGAATTTTGTAGGGGTCATTGGAGGTTGATTCAACTATAATTTGTCCTTTTCAAGCATGCGTTTAGCCTAACATCCAAGGAAATTCATGGTGGATTTTGGGGGGGCACTACAACTCCTTTTCATTTTCAATGCATAGGGAAGGGATAGAATTCTTTCCCGAAGAACTCACCTCAGGAGTATCATATGTCTTAGCTCATGTTAAAACATTAATTGTCTATTAACTCATATTAATTGTTAACACATGTAGATATTCATGTCAGATTATGCACCCCCTTTATGGGAGTGACTCGTCCTATTCCCTTGCAAGTTGATAGGATTTGTCGCAACCATTTGTTATTGTTGGGAAATAAATGGATTATTCAAGACTGCAGCCTGCGAAGAAGAAACTTGCAAACCAAGGGATCATTCAGTATCTTCCATCCTTGGGAACTGATGAGTAATATGATCTCCCCCACAAAGCTTGCAAGGAAACTTATACTTTTTCTTCTCCTTGGTGCCCCCAGCATTGGTATCTTGGGTTGTAGGAGTCCCTTTCTCAGAGGAAGCAGTAGACTTCTTCTTGTTCTTCTTCTTTCCTCTAGTTTGCTAAGGATTATTTGATTGTGTGGATTGCATCGAATTCACCTCAGAGGTCTGAGTAGGGGTAGAAGTAGTTTGATTTTGAGGCATTGTAGAAGCGGGTTTAGTAGATATGGTCATTTGACTAAGCTATCCACTTAACTGACCAATGGAAACAGAATAAGTAGAACCGACAACGCTATTAGCATTGAGGTCTTGGGTTGGGTCTTTGAGGATCAATTAACGACCATGAAGCATGCAGAATAATGTAGTATAATGTGCCAGACTGAGAATAGATAAGATCTATATGTTGGGCACAACGGATAGATTTATTCTCAGTGTATGCCCTGACCAAATCCACATCCTTGGAAATGGGAGGTAAAAAAGACTTAATAAACCAATCTACCAATAGTTCATTAGGAATCTGAGCTTTAATAAGCCATCGATGTCATCTCCATTCATGAATGTGATCGGAGATGTGAGTGGAAGTGTTTTGACGCAATGATGTCAAAAGTTTAGTTCCAGTTTCATATCGTATAGGTAGCTGGAAATGAATAAGAAAATCCATTGCCAAGGAATTATTATTGCTTAATGAAGAATTGGGTAACTCAATGTACCATTTGGCAGCACCTTTGATCAGGGTATGCTGGAAAAGACTAAATTGAATGTTATCATCCATCAAAGAGTTCAAAGAACACCAAATATTGTAAGCCGTAATGTATTGGTACATGCTAGAGCAAGGGGGTATATCCTCGTACCTTCTCACTAAGGTTATCAAAGGGACTCTGCCACGCATGCACTGGAAAACACAAAAAAGGTCCCAGACCCTGCTTCCTAGAATAGAACTTGAAGATTTCACTAAGTCACTTCCAAAAGCGCCCAGCAAACTATCCTCTTTGGCTTTCACCCTTCACGCCACGAATATTTGTCCACCTTTTCATTTTGAATAAGGTAGGTGTTTTTACTTGCGGTGGTCTTCTTTACTAAAATATGGTAGTAAATACCTTATGATTTGCCTCTCCTCCCCAACCCAATAAGGAAGGAAGGTTAAGCGAGACAGAGTAGTCTCTCTCTATCTATGTCTTTACAGGACAGGAAAGAATGGTTCGATAACAATCACTAGGTATCACTAGGAAATGTCTTTACAGGGTGGTAACAAGGGTCTTTACAGGACAAGAAAGAATTGTTCAGTCACTAGGTAATGAAAGTTCGGTAACTAGGTAATATACTTAAGATTATGAAAGATTTCCCACTAGTCCTAGTGAAATTGGTGTGAAGGAAGAGAAGATAACACTAGTATTCTTATTTATATATGTAATTACGCTTTAGCACCTCTTTCTAGCATATTAAATTGAAATATTGAAACAAGATCCAGACAGTCAAAAGAAAGATTTGATTATCTTTCAGATCCTTTCACTTACTTTTCTGAGCCCTGAAAGAAGGAAGGCTGGGGAGCAACCTTCTATTCTTTTTTTTCCACAAGACGATTCTTTAGAATTCGTATAAGAAAATTATTTTTGTATAAGATATCTACTAAAGAAATGTAATATTGAGATTGAAATACGTTACTTTCCAAGGAGTGATGTCTTCTCTTTAGTCACTCTCTAGTTACCAACATGATACGAGTATTTTAGGTGAGAGGAATCAATATTTTAAGGGTAAGAAATAGAAAATAAAGATTGGCCTGATATACTTCTCTGGCTGGAGCGTCGTAGATTAAGAGGCTACAAACCTCATTTTATGTATTTCACTTTTTTCGCTTGTCCGCATCAGACAAGAGTTAGAAACGAACTCTCGACTAAGAGGAGAGGAATTTCACTACCTTAGGATAGTTAGAGTTACTGTCGTTGTTTATCGAGGCATCCATCTGATGCATTCTTTCCTATACAGTAGGCATTGAACCTACTTCACACCACACCAAATGCCCATCAATCGATGAATAACTCGGGACTTTTATGTCCTTGGCCCCTTGCCCGATGCAGACAAGCGACTACGCTCCTATATTTATAATACTTATGATTTGTGGTGTTTTTATGTTTGATCCAATGAGAATTCACTAGCATAATTCACTTCAGTGCATGAGTCAAGACAGTTCCATCATATCGTGTAGTTGTAAGTGATGATTAGTACCGTGTGTGGCGAAGATTAAGAATTGTTGGGGGAGATCTAGATGATACTAGCAGTTTATCACAAGAGGATATGCCTAAGCTAGATTATTTCCTCATAGGAATCAGTGTTATAGGATGAATGGTTGGAAATATTTTCAATTATTTCTAAGGAAAAGGAATGATTGTTTTAAGAAATAGAAACTACATGATGAATTCCAACACTGAATAGGTAGATTTGAGTAACAGAGAGAGGAGTATATAAAGGCAAGTGCTAAAGTAGAATAGTTTTAGAAATTTTATCCTTAGAAATTGGCATAAACAACAATTTGATTTGCCACAAAAGGCTCATCCAAACAGCAGGCTAAACCACAATTGGCATGCATGTAGAGCCAGTCAAAGTTAGTATGTTTTATTTCTTTTTTATATAGGTATATATGGATATCTTGATTTCATTCATGTTGGAATTGTATATGTGCTAAGGGAGAAGACATTGAGAGGGTTATATAGTATTTTCTGAGTAGATTATATCAGTTGAGTTATCATCATCCTTCCACCTCTTAGATCTAATAGACCACCTCTATCATTGCATACTATGGGACCTATGGAATCCTATCATGTGTTGTCACTATGATCTAATCTAGTCTCTTGAATAATACATTAGTTTGGCTCAATTATGCCTTCTCTTTGGCTCTTAGAATCACTTGGTTTAATATTAGTTTGATAGTATTGTAGTGATTTGGTTGGATTTCATGCCTTGCTTTGATTCTTAATTCACTTAATGCACATAGTATCCTCATTTCATTTATTTTCACTCAATGTTACAATTGTATCAAGAATGTGATCTCAACCACCTTGATTTTTACTAAGAATTTACCCTTGATCTTGACTACTTACAAGCATATCAAGGGCAAATTTTTGTTTGTTTATCAAATGGATTGTGATGAAAATTTCTTAGTTTGATAACAACATACAACCCTTAGGGACACCCCCCTGAGACCATAATACCACCAGTATGAATTGATTGGCATCTAATGGTGACAAGGCTTAATTGCCTATAATTATTAGGTAGGTTTATTGGTGTATATCCATGTAATAACATGCCCACTCCATTTTATTCAAGCATTACATTTTTTTCCAGTTTCTCTTCACCATTCATTAATCCTTTGTTATACAGGTAACTACTTGGGAGTCTCCTATATTTTCAACTCATGCATTCCCTAATATTTTTTTTCGTTGAGTGTGTCTCTCAGTTCTCTCAAGATCCTCATGAGAGTCACTCAAGGTAATAATGTGTATTTTGAGGTACATTCAACATATTACATATTTTATCATTCAATACACCTCCAGTCCTTATCAGCTTGTGGGTTTCACTAAATTAGATTGGACCAAATTAATGGATGATCAATAGTATACATATGATTTTGTTTATCGCCTTGGTTCTACTCCTATATGTTGGTCTTGCTAGAAGCAATCAATAATTTCATTATCTTCTGCAAAAGTTGAGTTTCATGCTACAATTCTTGCTAGTCAAGAAGTTCTTTGGCTTTGGCGACTAATGACAAAGTTCATCCTCCAAATGGATCATCCCACTACTGTTTAATTTGATAATCAAAGTGACACACACATTTCTCACAACCTAGTGGAGTATCAATGGAAAAAATACATTGAGATCCACATGCACTTTATTTGGAATCTCATACAAGATGGTATACTCAACATGAATCGTTTTCAACCTGAAGAGAAAATTTTCAAACATATTCACTAAACCTTTGGCATTGAAACATTTTCTTTAGTTGTGATTGAAGCTTGGGGTGATGAAATTTTTACCTTGGGTGTCCTCTTGATTCCTTCTTCCTTCACATGTTTTTATTTTACTTTCTCTCTTTTGGGGAGGAGTTTTCGTCCTACGTTTTTTTTTCCTTTTCTGAGCTTATAAGAGTTTGTACTGTTGACACTAGTGGTAGCATCGGACATGTATTTCCACATAGGTCTATTTGTATAGACATGTGTAAATTTCCCAAAGCCTTCTACTCTTGAATTTAATTTAATTAAAGGAATTATTAAAGTAAATTGCTTTTATTAATTAATTATGTAATTAGTTAATTGAGTTATTAAGGAACATGTTAAAAGTACTTAGCATGTAATATTAGCATGCAATATCTGCATGCAATCTAAATCTCAAGTGAGATTAGAAATAGATTATAACTC
>ML835874.1:0-16305 GCA_009831015.1 Picea engelmannii | reverse complement strand
GATCTCCTTGATCAAATCAATGGGGAAAAATACTTCAGTAAGATTGATCTAATGTCTAGCTACCATCAGGTCCCAATAGAGTAGAAAAATGTATGGAAAACTTCCTTCAAGTCAAAAGAAGGTCTTTTTGAATGGTTGGTCAGGCCCTTTGGTTTGTCAAATTCCCCAACAACTTTAATGAGGATGATGGATGATATCTTGCAGCCTTTCACTAATTATTTTGTGGTGGTGTATCTGGATGACATCCTCATCTACAACAAGACTTAGGCAGAACACTTGCAACATATTCAACAGGTTCTGCACACTCTGTGGCAACACAAGCTATATGCCAACTTGGAAAAATGATCCTTCATCATGGACATGGTCCAATACCTAGGTTACTTTGTTCATGCATATGGTGTGAATTTTGATCCAACCAAGATCCAACTCATCTGTGACTGGCCAGCCCCAATCACGCTCACAAAACTTCAAAGCTTCTTAGCCCTTACCAATTTCTATTGCAGATTCGTGTTGGGATTCTCCCATATTGCATGGGCACTCATCCAAATAACCAGGGGTGGTGGTAAGGAAATTTTTTTGTGGGGCCTATCCTAATAGAAAGTGTTCGATGATTTGAAGCAATGCTTGTGCTCAGTCCTAATGCTATCATTACCTGACCTGCAACATCCCTTTGATATCGAGATAGATGCTTCAAACTATGCTGCGGGCATAGTCCTCACTTAACACGACCACCCTTTGGCCTGTCATAGTGAGACACTATCAGATGTTGTATGTAAGTACCCTACTTACAACAAAGAAATGTACTCCATTGTGTAAGCCTGCTACTAGTGGAGGCATTACATTCTCGGGAAGGAGACAGTCATCCACACTGATCATAAGCTGTTCCAATTCATGCAGACACAAGGAAAATTGTAGAATGACCGCCATTAGAAGTGGTTCACATATTTGCAATAGTTCAACCTCAACATCAAGTATAAAACATGAAGTACCATCTCATTCGTTGATTTCCTCAGTCGACCTCCAGCCACAACACTCACCACAGTGCTAGACTCTTGCAGCCGCAAGAACTACGAATGGACCCACCTCTATGAGACAGATCCTGACTTCGCCAACACCTACCAGATGTTGGGTGCAAACATAGCTATCACTAATTTCCATCTTCAGGATGGTCTGCTGTGCCATCTGGTCCATCTCTTCATTCCATCAAGAGAGTGAGCGAAGGTAATTTTGGAAGCCCACTATAGTTGGGTGGCAGGACACTTCGACGTGGAAAAGACAATGGCAGTGCTACAATGACATTTCTACTAGCTGGAACTTTGACATGATGTCAACAAGTATATCTGGTCCTGCACTGCCTGTGCTATTTCCAAATCGTCCACTAAGAAATAAGACATGTACACTCCTCTTCCTACTCCTGAAAATCCCTGGGAATCCATCTCAATGGACTACATGTTGGGCCTTCTGTCCACCAAGTGGGGAAATGACTGTGTTTTTGTGGTTATTGATCACTTTTACAAGATGGTGATTCTGGTCACCTGCAAGAAGAACATGACAACGGAGGCCACTGCCAAGATCTTCTTTGAATGCATGTGGATACACTTTGGTATCCCACACACCATTATATCATATCGGGACAACCAGTTCCTCAGAAAATTTTGGTTGAGCCTCTGGTCATTGCTGGACACCAAGCTCACCAAGTCCATTGCCTTCCACCCCCAGACAGGTGGCCAAACCGAGGTCATCAACCAGATGATCATGCGCATCATGTGCATGTACAATTCCAAGCACCCCCGCACTTGGGATGAGAGTCTTCCCTATGTTCAAAACAACTACAACAGAGCCATACATAGCTCAACCAGCCATAGCCCCTTTTACGTGGGGTTGATATTTCAACCATTGGGTCCCATGGATGTTGCACTACCCCTTGCGACCACCCAGGAAGACTCATTGCATGCTCTAACTGAAGCTGACAAGGCCACCTGGTTAATTTAGAGGATACAACACATCTACCAACAAGTTCAAGATATTTTACATAAGTCCAATGCTAAGTACAAGCAACGCCATGATCAACACTGGGTGCCACACTAGTTTTAGGTGGGAGACAAAGTTTAGTTGCACTTGTAGAAAGAAGGCCTTATAGGGCCTCATAAGAAGCTTCATCCACTCCATTATGGACCTTAAACCATCACCAAGGTTGTGGGTGACAATGATTTTGAGCTCAACCTTCCCCCCTTCCTTGTCTTGCACCCAGTGTTCAATGTGGACCTCCTTCGGCCTTATTTTCCACCATTATTAGACACCTCGAAGATAAAAAAATGATTGACACCAACATAGATCAACCCTGACTACATGGAACATGCATCCACTGATCATATCGTGGAAACAAAGGTCAAGGGAACTCGCTAACAGAGGATCCAACTTTATTGGGTTGTCAAAGTAGGGCAGCGCCTCCACCAAGGAAAGTGGCTCACCCAGGGCCAAATTCAATAGAATTTTCCTCATATGATGGGGGAAATAAATACAATGGAGGCCATTGATTCCTAATGGGGGAGGATTGATCCAAGAGAATCTTGGTGGCCACCCACCTTTTCCATCTGGCTCAAAATAGTTTTTTGGCAACTTACTATTTTTAGCAGCTTTTCGGGTCCCAAACTTTCGGGGCCATTTTGACGGCCTAAATGACATTTTTTCATGATCGGGCACCTCAATGATGAGCAAAGGTTCTTATTGATCCCCCTAAATGAATCTCCTTGTCAAGACCTTTCCAATGAGCTATCGTGCGCCCTAAACAAAGATCATATGAAAAAGTTACAACCCTGGGAAGTTGATGTACTAACTTACCCCAACGGGGTCCACATGAATTTTGGTGCTTCATCTCATAGGGTTAGGTTTGTGGATATCTAGGGTTTTGGAATTCATTTTTATTTTAAAAATTCCTTCATATCCTCATTGTACTCATCTTCTTGTGAATGAGCGTAGGTGTCACATCTCTTCTTAGAGATAAGTTGCCACCATTCTATCAAGCTTGTTTTCAGTCTGCATTTTACAGTTTTGAACATATTTCTTATTTAATAGAATTCAAGTTTTAATGTATCTCTATTATTGTTCACTGTGTCTCTATGTTAATATTATATGTAACGTACCTCGACCACTCTTGCCGGGGTAAACACCACTAAATCAAAACCAAACTGTTCTCAAAACGGTTGTAACACACCCAACCACCCAGGCCAGTCATGCTACTTGAAACTATCATGCTCTGATACCATTTTGTAACATCATTGACCACCTAGGATGGACCACGCTACCTTAATTCTGCCCTGTTCAAGATCTAAAAACGTTCTTTTGTAAATTCCAACCTTAGAAGCCTGCTGGGCTATGCCTCAATTAAACTTTGCGGAAGACACAATACATATAAATTTAATAGATGATTTACATTCTGCTATCACACAACATAATTCATAAATAACAATAAAAGCATACATTCAATATTCATAGGAAAAACCCATAAACATAACAATCTATATAAATACACATCATGTAACCACACATGGAAATGGTACTTATCTTTTAATTTAAGTACACCAACTGTGTGGATACCTTCCACGAACCTCCCGACCATAGACCATGATGCTCATCACTCTTAGTAGTGGGTCACCCTCGAGATGGGACTAAACTCCACCCGAGAGAAGGGATTCCTAGTCTAGGTAGGGACAATAGGAAACTGCACAGTCAATAGGAAGGACTTCCTCCAAGGATCCAACTTACATACACAACTCACAACCTCTCATTCCCCACATGCCCGTCCCACCCCAGGAAGTATACACCTTCACTGTCCAATAATCCATCGACTATTCCACTTCCCTTACAGGGATTCAACAACAAGCTGGATCAAGAATTATTAGAGCACTATAGCTATTACTAGGCTCCCTCCAAGAGAACTCACTTCCCCAACAACCTCTCTCAACTGGAGAGATTTGCTCATAGGACAAATTACACACAAATATCACAGCCTCAGACTTCCTCCAAGGATCCATCTCACACACACAATTCACAACATCTCATTCCCTGCATCCCTGTCCCACCCTAGGAAGTATACACCTTCACTGTCCAACAATCCATCAACTTCTCCACTTCCCTTCTGGGGCTTCAAAAACAGGATGAATCAGGAATTATCAGAGCGCTATAGTTGTTACTAGGATCCCTCCAGGAGAACTCACTTCCCCAACAACCTCTCTCACCTAGAGAGAGTTACTCACAGGCCAGAAAACCAGCTTCTTCATTCCAGTTCCTAATCCAATCCAATAAGGTGTCAACAACAACAACAACTTGGTTATGGACACATGTGTAGGTAGCAACAGAACTCGGGTAAGGTAAGGTACGGGCTCATGAAAATACTAGAGCGTGCAGTTACAGAGGTTCACCATGGCAGAGGGTTCAACAATGACAGAAAAAGGGGTGACTGCATGCATGCTCAATGCGTGCACGAACTAGACAAGGGATGCCAAGAATCGTGAGAGGTCCATAATGGTGAGAGTGACCCAAACAATAGTGGAAATTCCCACATAAATCTGCATGTGTCCTGGGTGACACTTGGCTCTTCCAGGAGTTTGTTCCTCTCAACTTGGAGTTTGTTCCTTTCCCCAAACAAACTTAGGATAACTGGTTTTATTTCCCAACTTTAGTATTTTTAGGAAATACATTATAATATTCCCTTGGATTAAGCCCTCAAGCTTAGCCCCTCTTTCCTTGCCTCTCAACCCTATCCCTTTCCCTACCCAGTGGAGCTTAGTCCCCCATCCTCATTTATCACGGTCGGTCTACACGCAATGATGTATTATATTAATGATATGAGTGTTACATATACACAAATAGGCTCATTGGCCTTTGCGTCTAGGCTCACCGGTCTAATCATCTCATAAGCCTCCTATCTTACAATAACTTGGCTCACCAACCTATCAAACAGGTTTACAATACACAATTACAACCGGGGCTCGACCTTGGGATATTACATTATAAATTTGTGGTTTCATTTTGTTCCGATCATAAATATGGATCACACTGTTACCCTTCTTTCTAGAACTCTTTCCTTTTCCCTTAATTTTCTTATTGAAAGAGCCAAGTTCTCTTCACTACCTCCCTGCTTTCTGCTCTTATATTCCTCCCCAATCTCTTCTTGGATGAAATCATTCCAAAGTCTCTGCTAATATGGGATATTTTCCCAAGCACACACCCCCTTGAAAAATGGTTCCCATGACTTGTGGAGACCATTCAATGCCACATTCATGATCTCGTCCTCCATTTTATCCCCTATGGATGCAAGTTGATCACATACATGTGTGATCCTCATGCGATAGCTGGTAACATTATCAGATCTATACATCTGCATTGATCTCAATTTATTCCTTAAGATCATCTTCTTGCTCTGGAATAAACTTACCAAGGCATCAATAATCTCTTTGGCCATCTTTTTCATGTTTAGGTGAGGGATTAGATGATCCTTCACGAAATCTAGGAGGACCCTCTCTTCTTTGATCTCCTTCTGGTTGTGATATTCCAAAGATATCAGATCTGTCAGTGGAGTAACTACTTTATCCACTAACTCCCAAAGGTCATACTCCTTCAATGCCAAAGTTACTCTTGCTTTATAAGATAGGAAGTTGGATGCTCCATCCAGTCTATCTCCAATTCTTAACGATATTTTTTCCATCCCTAATACCTGATAAAATTCCTTGGAAATAACTTACTACTGAAAACTACCCTTGTACCGACCTATATAGACTTGTACGCAACCGTCACCATTGTAACCCACGTATATATGTTACTGTCACCATTGTGAACTGCATATGTACACAATTGTTCCCACTGTAACCTGTGTATACATGAATGTGCTCAAATCCTCCTACGTATGTATGCGATTGTGCTTTCTATGACCCACGTACAACTAAGTCCTGCATGAGTATGACCGTTTCCCTAAAATCCATTTTTCAATTTCTGTCTGCATTGTTATGAATCTGCTATGGATATGAGTTATAGCTTCCCCTAAGAGCATGTTCTCTGATGCCATGTTAAAATTTCTCCTACTTAACACTTAGCTGTTAAGTCCAAATAAATCACTTAGTGAATTAAAGTAATGTTGAGTAGTCAACTAAACATGTAACATAATCATAAATAAGGAAACCAAATCAAGCACAAAAGAAAACCAAATTTTCGAGTAGATACCCCTAGAAAAACCCTCAAGGGAAAACCGGTACTGAGAATTATTTTAGTATGATAAAATCAAGGCTCCCATAACAGAGATAATGACCCACTGAGATAAATACAACTGTGAACAAACCTGGCAAAGTCTGACCTGTTGTACGAACCAAAATTGCATGCTTTTCAAGGTATACACAATTTTCCTTCTTGTCACCCGCGTATGTACAAAACTGTCTCCACTGTGACCCACGTACATGTACGAAAATATTCGTACGATGTGACACTTCCTCATGGCTTCCTGTGACTGAAAACAACTTACGTTGCCTTTGTTCTTTTTTCTCCTTGACCCGATCTCTAGATGGAATTCCTTCTCCACCTATCCAAGATATTTAATCACATTCCTTCATGATCTAATCCTCTCGAAAGTATATCCTCTACTCTCAAGAATATCAAGTGTCAAGTGTCAAGTGTCAAGTGTCAATTATCTTTCTCCTTCACCCTAGCCTTTGTTTTATAATCGCGAGTTATAATCTATTTCTAATCTCACTTGAGATTTAGATTGCATGCAGATATTGCATGCTAATATTACATGCTAAGTACTTTTAACATGTTCCTTAATAACTCAATTAACTAATTACATAATTAATTAATAAAAGCAATTTACTTTAATAATTCCTTTAATTAAATTAAATTCAAGAGTAGAAGGCTTTGGGAAATTTACACATGTCTATACAAATAGACCTATGTGGAAATACATGTCCGATGCTACCACTAGTGTCAACAGTACAAACTCTTATAAGCTCAGAAAAGGAAAAAAAAACGTAGGACGAAAACTCCTCCCCAAAAGAGAGAAAGTAAAATAAAAACATGTGAAGGAAGAAGGAATCAAGAGGACACCCAAGGTAAAAATTTCATCACCCCAAGCTTCAATCACAACTAAAGAAAATGTTTCAATGCCAAAGGTTTAGTGAATATGTTTGAAAATTTTCTCTTCAGGTTGAAAACGATTCATGTTGAGTATACCATCTTGTATGAGATTCCAAATAAAGTGCATGTGGATCTCAATGTATTTTTTCCATTGATACTCCACTAGGTTGTGAGAAATGTGTGTGTCACTTTGATTATCAAATTAAACAGTAGTGGGATGATCCATTTGGAGGATGAACTTTGTCATTAGTCGCCAAAGCCAAAGAACTTCTTGACTAGCAAGAATTGTAGCATGAAACTCAACTTTTGCAGAAGATAATGAAATTATTGATTGCTTCTAGCAAGACCAACATATAGGAGTAGAACCAAGGCGATAAACAAAATCATATGTATACTATTGATCATCCATTAATTTGGTCCAATCTAATTTAGTGAAACCCACAAGCTGATAAGGACTGGAGGTGTATTGAATGATAAAATATGTAATATGTTGAATGTACCTCAAAATACACATTATTACCTTGAGTGACTCTCATGAGGATCTTGAGAGAACTGAGAGACACACTCAACGAAAAAAAATATTAGGGAATGCATGAGTTGAAAATATAGGAGACTCCCAAGTAGTTACCTGTATAACAAAGGATTAATGAATGGTGAAGAGAAACTGGAAAAAAATGTAATGCTTGAATAAAATGGAGTGGGCATGTTATTACATGGATATACACCAATAAACCTACCTAATAATTATAGGCAATTAAGCCTTGTCACCATTAGATGCCAATCAATTCATACTGGTGGTATTATGGTCTCAGGGGGGTGTCCCTAAGGGTTGTATGTTGTTATCAAACTAAGAAATTTTCATCACAATCCATTTGATAAACAAACAAAAATTTGCCCTTGATATGCTTGTAAGTAGTCAAGATCAAGGGTAAATTCTTAGTAAAAATCAAGGTGGTTGAGATCACATTCTTGATACAATTGTAACATTGAGTGAAAATAAATGAAATGAGGATACTATGTGCATTAAGTGAATTAAGAATCAAAGCAAGGCATGAAATCCAACCAAATCACTACAATACTATCAAACTAATATTAAACCAAGTGATTCTAAGAGCCAAAGAGAAGGCATAATTGAGCCAAACTAATGTATTATTCAAGAGACTAGATTAGATCATAGTGACAACACATGATAGGATTCCATAGGTCCCATAGTATGCAATGATAGAGGTGGTCTATTAGATCTAAGAGGTGGAAGGATGATGATAACTCAACTGATATAATCTACTCAGAAAATACTATATAACCCTCTCAATGTCTTCTCCCTTAGCACATATACAATTCCAACATGAATGAAATCAAGATATCCATATATACCTATATAAAAAAGAAATAAAACATACTAACTTTGACTGGCTCTACATGCATGCCAATTGTGGTTTAGCCTGCTGTTTGGATGAGCCTTTTGTGGCAAATCAAATTGTTGTTTATGCCAATTTCTAAGGATAAAATTTCTAAAACTATTCTACTTTAGCACTTGCCTTTATATACTCCTCTCTCTGTTACTCAAATCTACCTATTCAGTGTTGGAATTCATCATGTAGTTTCTATTTCTTAAAACAATCATTCCTTTTCCTTAGAAATAATTGAAAATATTTCCAACCATTCATCCTATAACACTGATTCCTATGAGGAAATAATCTAGCTTAGGCATATCCTCTTGTGATAAACTGCTAGTATCATCTAGATCTCCCCCAACAATTCTTAATCTTCGCCACACACGGTACTAATCATCACTTACAACTACACGATATGATGGAACTGTCTTGACTCATGCACTGAAGTGAATTATGCTAGTGAATTCTCATTGGATCAAACATAAAAACACCACAAATCATAAGTATTATAAATATAGGAGCGTAGTCGCTTGTCTGCATCGGGCAAGGGGCCAAGGACATAAAAGTCCCGAGTTATTCATCGATTGATGGGCATTTGGTGTGGTGTGAAGTAGGTTCAATGCCTACTGTATAGGAAAGAATGCATCAGATGGATGCCTCGATAAACAACGACAGTAACTCTAACTATCCTAAGGTAGTGAAATTCCTCTCCTCTTAGTCGAGAGTTCGTTTCTAACTCTTGTCTGATGCGGACAAGCGAAAAAAGTGAAATACATAAAATGAGGTTTGTAGCCTCTTAATCTACGACGCTCCAGCCAGAGAAGTATATCAGGCCAATCTTTATTTTCTATTTCTTACCCTTAAAATATTGATTCCTCTCACCTAAAATACTCGTATCATGTTGGTAACTAGAGAGTGACTAAAGAGAAGACATCACTCCTTGGAAAGTAACGTATTTCAATCTCAATATTACATTTCTTTAGTAGATATCTTATACAAAAATAATTTTCTTATACGAATTCTAAAGAATCGTCTTGTGGAAAAAAAAGAATAGAAGGTTGCTCCCCAGCCTTCCTTCTTTCAGGGCTCAGAAAAGTAAGTGAAAGGATCTGAAAGATAATCAAATCTTTCTTTTGACTGTCTGGATCTTGTTTCAATATTTCAATTTAATATGCTAGAAAGAGGTGCTAAAGCGTAATTACATATATAAATAAGAATACTAGTGTTATCTTCTCTTCCTTCACACCAATTTCACTAGGACTAGTGGGAAATCTTTCATAATCTTAAGTATATTACCTAGTTACCGAACTTTCATTACCTAGTGACTGAACAATTCTTTCTTGTCCTGTAAAGACCCTTGTTACCACCCTGTAAAGACATTTCCTAGTGATACCTAGTGATTGTTATCGAACCATTCTTTCCTGTCCTGTAAAGACATAGATAGAGAGAGACTACTCTGTCTCGCTTAACCTTCCTTCCTTATTGGGTTGGGGAGGAGAGGCAAATCATAAGGTATTTACTACCATATTTTAGTAAAGAAGACCACCGCAAGTAAAAACACCTACCTTATTCAAAATGAAAAGGTGGACAAATATTCGTGGCGTGAAGGGTGAAAGCCAAAGAGGATAGTTTGCTGGGCGCTTTTGGAAGTGACTTAGTGAAATCTTCAAGTTCTATTCTAGGAAGCAGGGTCTGGGACCTTTTTTGTGTTTTCCAGTGCATGCGTGGCAGAGTCCCTTTGATAACCTTAGTGAGAAGGTACGAGGATATACCCCCTTGCTCTAGCATGTACCAATACATTACGGCTTACAATATTTGGTGTTCTTTGAACTCTTTGATGGATGATAACATTCAATTTAGTCTTTTCCAGCATACCCTGATCAAAGGTGCTGCCAAATGGTACATTGAGTTACCCAATTCTTCATTAAGCAATAATAATTCCTTGGCAATGGATTTTCTTATTCATTTCCAGCTACCTATACGATATGAAACTGGAACTAAACTTTTGACATCATTGCGTCAAAACACTTCCACTCACATCTCCGATCACATTCATGAATGGAGATGACATCGATGGCTTATTAAAGCTCAGATTCCTAATGAACTATTGGTAGATTGGTTTATTAAGTCTTTTTTACCTCCCATTTCCAAGGATGTGGATTTGGTCAGGGCATACACTGAGAATAAATCTATCCGTTGTGCCCAACATATAGATCTTATCTATTCTCAGTCTGGCACATTATACTACATTATTCTGCATGCTTCATGGTCGTTAATTGATCCTCAAAGACCCAACCCAAGACCTCAATGCTAATAGCGTTGTCGGTTCTACTTATTCTGTTTCCATTGGTCAGTTAAGTGGATAGCTTAGTCAAATGACCATATCTACTAAACCCGCTTCTACAATGCCTCAAAATCAAACTACTTCTACCCCTACTCAGACCTCTGAGGTGAATTCGATGCAATCCACACAATCAAATAATCCTTAGCAAACTAGAGGAAAGAAGAAGAACAAGAAGAAGTCTACTGCTTCCTCTGAGAAAGGGACTCCTACAACCCAAGATACCAATGCTGGGGGCACCAAGGAGAAGAAAAAGTATAAGTTTCCTTGCAAGCTTTGTGGGGGAGATCATATTACTCATCAGTTCCCAAGGATGGAAGATACTGAATGATCCCTTGGTTTGCAAGTTTCTTCTTCGCAGGCTGCAGTCTTGAATAATCCATTTATTTCCCAACAATAACAAATGGTTGCGACAAATCCTATCAACTTGCAAGGGAATAGGACGAGTCACTCCCATAAAGGGGGTGCATAATCTGACATGAATATCTACATGTGTTAACAATTAATATGAGTTAATAGACAATTAATGTTTTAACATGAGCTAAGACATATGATACTCCTGAGGTGAGTTCTTCGGGAAAGAATTCTATCCCTTCCCTATGCATTGAAAATGAAAAGGAGTTGTAGTGCCCCCCCAAAATCCACCATGAATTTCCTTGGATGTTAGGCTAAACGCATGCTTGAAAAGGACAAATTATAGTTGAATCAACCTCCAATGACCCCTACAAAATTCCTTTTGAAAGAAGCATTCCAAAAATTTCACAACCTGTTGTAACTAAATGAGGTTGAAATAGGGATTGGATTTGAGAATAATAGCATAACCATTTGACCTAGGGTTGGGTTGGATAAAACTAAAAATAATTTCAATTATAGATGATAAGTTAAAATAAGGTTTCTAAATATTGCTCATGCTCACTTTTCATTAAGGAAAATCGAACAAGGAATTAAGGATATTTGCATGAAACAAAAAGATAAATAACGATAAAGAAATATTTAAGGATTGATAAAACTAGCATGAGGGTTTTGACTTAGGGCTATATAATAACAATTTTTTTTAAGGATTTTTTGTTGGGAGAATTAGGAAATATTAGTAAGTTTAACTAACCAAGCAAGTTGGGTTTGACTTAAAAAAGATAGCAAGGGGATTTGTGGTTATGGAAATTCAAACTAAGCTATAATGACAACTAAACACAACAATTCAAACTAGGGTTTTGGCATAAGGAAATTTTGGAACCTCAATGTAAATAAATCCCCTCCAACTATCCACCTCATGTCACTCTGGGGGGACACTCTACTTGCTTAGCATTGCACTTGACTCACAATCCTTCAACCACCAGAACCTATAAAACACTACACCGCTACACACTAGAATCATGAAACCAAATCTTTTACCTACCAAAAATAGAACTACTAAGTATATACATGCCCAAAAAAGTAGTATAGCTCCAAAAAAAAAGAAAAAAAAAGAAAAAAATATTAAAAATGAAGGTAACCAATATGAGATTGTTGCTAAACATAACACATATAAAATATACATTAATAAGATAGAAACATCTTGTATGTCGATGAATGTAGTCTCATTAGACTTTCTTAACCCTCCAATTGTTCAAGAAAATATGGGGGTTAACAATGGGGAATCAAGGGGATGGCATCCCCTCTTTGGGTGTCAAGAACCATTGAATATCTATACTCTAATTCTTTGAAAACTAATGCATGAAAATTTGGCATGTGTCCAAGTGCCTGTCCACTAGGTAATGGAGTCAAATTCATGGCACCTAGACTGATGAAATTGAATGATGAAAAAACCACACATTCCCATCCACAACCACAAATTGCGACCCACTTATTGTGTACATTCCTCACTATAGAAAATGACTTGAAGTATAAAACTAGGAGACAACTAGTCGGTAAAATGCCAATGATGAAAAAATCTGCCAGGAATAAAGAAACCCACCAATAAGGATAATGGTATCTATTGCACACACACAACCCATCAATGTGAAAAATGAGCTAAAGTAAAACGCTAATGAATCTCATTCAATCAAGACCCAATGGTGCTGCGTCCTGTTAGTGTGAGACCACTATTGAGGCTAACAACCATCGAGGATCTTTGGATTTTGGATCAATCCTCAAATGATATGCTGGAGTTGATGAGGAATGATTTGCTAAGAGAAAGACATCTATGAAAACTTTTCCCCTAGCACAAAGAGAAAAATGATGAAGCACAACCATATGGTGCCATGTCCCTATGGATGGATGAGACAATGATCAACATGGGTTGGCTTGATGAATCATATGAAGAGACAAGACAATAAGGTGACATGAGACTCATCATATTGTCTCTTCAACACTACCACACCTACTAAAGTCAATACCAAACCAAGGAAATGGAATGAAAGGTATGATACCCTCATCCAAGCTTGACCTAGACCAATTCTCAAGGAACAACCAATTATCATATGATATCAAATTTGGGAATTTGACTCAAGATAACAAAATTTAGCAGAAAAAGAAAGGAAACATGGATAATCAAGGGTTTATCGATGCTCATGCATGGATAGAAAAACGTATTATTCTCAAAGGCCATAACAGACTAATCTAAGAGTAATTAAAAGTGGAAATACAAGGAAATACATGACATAAAAAAATATGAAAATAAATATAGATGGATGAGAATGAAGACAAAAGAAAGGAAAATAGATCAAAGTTGATGATAACTTCCTAGCCAAATAAAAACAAAACATTTTTTTATTTTATTTTATATGAAGCCAAAAATCTCTTATTTTGAAATTTTGTTATACCTACCATGATAATCAACATACTTGGAAGACCAATGCAAGCATGCAAACACATGTTTGAGTTTGTGGAAAAAATTAACATAGTCAACCCTCTAATGTAGCCAACCATGAAGTCTTCTAAGATGAAAAGTTGTATTCACATGCTTGATGGTCAAGTAACCCATTAAGTTTACTGGCTAAAACTTAGAACATGGTCCCTCACTAGTGATCAATAAGAAAAGGAAAGATCCAACTCTCTTTTTCTCTAGCTCTTGAAACACCTACAACATCCTCAAATCAACCAGAACGTGACCAATCTTGATATCCAAGCAATGATCAAACTAAGGATCTTCCCATAAAATCAAATCTACATGGATTATTTGGTTCTATTCTTCTTCAAATTTGGATTCTTCATTAGTGGAAAGAATCAATGAACGAACTTGTAAACTTGATTCTTGATCTTCAGAAATTTCATCACGTGCAAGGTTTCGACTATTACGTTCCTTTTAGTAACAAGATGATTCCTACACTCTTAGAGCAACGTAGAAATCTTGCCCTAAATTTGTTGGGTAATCACTCCATAATATGGAACTGAATTTTGAATCAAAAGTAAAGATATACACCGATAAAACACTCCTTGGTTGGAATGATGGATGAATCTTATGAAATGTTATAAAAAATATGACACGAAACACGAGAGCATTTTCATCTTCTCCCTTCTTAATGTGAGACAAATTCTTAACTAGGATAACTGATCAGATATGGGTAAAATCATGAAGCTGGGTAAAAATTTCGTGACAATCGGGTCTCCAAAATTTCTAGCGGCAATTTTTCAGCCGAAAAAATGTTGCTAGGAATTTTTTCGACCGAAACCTTTTTCGACCAAAAATTTGCACGTCAAATTTAACGATGCCCTCAAAATTCGTGTACAATGTTTTTTTGATGAATTATTTTCCCATGGTAAGCATATTTAGGCCGAAATACTTTTCAGCCAAAATGTTTATTTTTAATGGATTCTGTTAAAAACTAGGTTTCGGCCAAAAGAATATTTCGGTCGAAAACCTGAAAATGGGACCGTTTGTAGGAAACTGCAAATTCTCTCCATCTTACTTCATCTTTGGAGGTAGCAGTCTCCTACAAATACTCAGAATTTAGTTTTAGAATTGATACCAACATTTTCAAAATTGAATCTACTTTCATTGGATATAATTTGTTTACATTTTCATTGTTTTTATCTAATTTTATTTAATTTTATAAAAAAATCAATGCATAACATTTTTAGGTGAGATTTTGATTCGGTGAAATGAAAAATCCAAATCTCTAAAAATACAAAGTGAAAAATTATGGAAAATTTATCTTCATAATCGTTAAATCGTTCTCTTCAAAAGGGTATTTTTAGATTTTACTTTTAAGTAAAAATTAAGATAGATACAAGGTGTAGAAAAACACGTTTTCAAAATCTGCAACGTTTTTAGCTTGGTCAACTTCGAAAAATTCTAGAAATTATAATATTCATCCGTTAGTTTCAAAATTATAGTCATAATAAAATAGAGTCTCTGTAGATTTTTGCAATATATTACATTTCTTAAAAACATAAGTTTAATAATAGATACATTGTTGTGTAAAACAATAACTCATTATCATTCCTTTCATGTTTAAGGAACATACTGTTAAACAATTGTCAAATTGACATATCAAATATTGATAAAAACAAATTGAAAAATAGTCATTGGAAAGATAACAAAATTATTTACAAGTTTTGTTTTTACTGTAAAGTAAAATTCTAAATAAAAAAAATACTTTAGTATGTTGGAAGTTGAAGAACTTGTGAAAATACAGTTTTTTTTGTCATAAAACAAGCAAAAGTGTTACCCATCTTCATGATTTTACCCATACCCTTTGTATTTATTCAACATTCATCATCAATCAAGATCCTTTTGCAATGTATTTTTTTGGGGATACTTAGGTAGTGATATGAAATCATGTTCCAAAATAGATGTTCACATTCGTTAACGCACAAAATTGAGCCTTGTGCATGGTCAAATCATGTAGATCTTCTTAAGTTGTCCAACATGATAAAACCCTACAATTGTGTAGTCATCAAGTTCGAATAAAGTAAATATCGTTGATGTTGTTATAGATAATCAAGGATTGACAAAGTCATTAACAATATATCCAATTTGTTATCATGTATATTTTCACCCATAAACCTACCTAATACTTATAGTAATATTTCCCCATCACTGCTAGATGCCTCTCTATCCGGATTGGTGCTCTTCTACTCTCAAGGATGTGTCCCCAAGATTTGTATGCTGTTATAAAAAAAAATGAATATGCATATTAAACAATTGAATTTATCAACAAACAAAAAATTTCCCTTGATATGCCCATAAGTAGTCAGGAGCAAGGGTAAATTCTTAGTAAAAATCAAGGTGGTTGAGATTCGATTCTTGACACAATTGTAACAATGAGTGAAAATGAATGGAGTGAGGAGAATATGCACCTTAAGTGAACAAGAAATCAAAGTAAGTGTAAAAAATCCAACTACATTACTGCAATACTATCAAAATAATATCCAACCAAGAGATTCTAAGATCAAGATAGAAGCATAATCAAACCAAATCAATGTATTATTCGAGAGACTAGATTGTATCATAATGAAAACACATGA